>JAOEHV020520325.1:0-19932 GCA_025447995.2 Isaurus tuberculatus
TAAAAGTGGCGAGACATCCAGTTTTTCAGTTGATTTGTAAGTTTAACCCCTCCACTGGGACGTGGCGATTTGACAATTGACTATTATCAAATCTTACACCTCCTTTCGCCACATTTTTTGTCGATACGAATCAGAACTCATCAAATCTCCAAGGGTCTTGGGGACTTAGGAAGAACTTCCGAAAACATACGTAAAAGTTCTGGAAAACGTCGCAAAACTTGGTCAAAGAAGCGTACGTGACTGTCGTCACTTTTTTCAAACCTCACCCCTTAGGGTAATATTTTTTGTTCAGCAGGTGTTGTAATAGGTGTATTATAACATCAAGAAATAGATGGGAACGGTAATGAGCTCTTACAGAGATAAATGGCGAAGCATGATCAGCGCAACCTTGTCAGACAGCTGAGAAGGTGTTCTTAGCTTAGCCCTATTACTATAGACTTAAGGAAGGAAGGGGGGGGGGGGATTTGACTGGTTCAGCTGTACAATGTTTAATTAAATGATTGAAGATCATTTCAGAGGAATCTTTTGTTTAGTAGCTATAGCGCAAGGCAAACCCGTTGCATATCGTATAACAGAAAAACCCTGAAACGAATGTGAACAGGAACACGTGGCAAAACACTTGTGCTAAAAAACCTGAACGATAAAATTGAGTTAATACCACGGTTCAAATAAAACAATGTCATGACGTCTTCGTGGCTGGGCTAGCAGTTAAGATAAAAATTTAAAAAAAGGTTAGGTTTTGAGAATGCCTAAAAATATTTCTTTTTGATGAATTATAGGCTAAAATTAATGTTAAAAAATTTTTAAATTTCTAAAACGTTTTTAACCGTGCATTTAATATGATCAGTAGAACATATGTCTCTCTACATATTACAATATTGTTTACACTGGCAACGGACACGGCAGAGGTAACTAATAGATAATATGAAGGATTCGCTATACAGTTTTCGCTCAAAAAGTAACATCAAATACTGTAACCGTAGCATTGAAATGCAGAAGTTGCTCCGATGAAAGTCAACGAAAAACTTTTTTTACTCTATTGTATCTTGTTATTAAAACTCTTCTCCAAATAAACCAGTACGGAAGTGTCAGAATAAATAAATATATATTTTATACTGGCTTAACATTTTGAGGTTCTAAACGCTAAAGGCTATTGTTAAAAGATTTTTACGCGAAGGCGTTATAGCGTACCGGAAGACAAAATGTTAGCTAAGTGAAATACATTTTTTATTCTATATATCTTATGATGAGCCAATATTGCCTGTTCAGTTGGGCATACTCAACCGGATACTATTTTCGAGTATACATATAATCACAGAACAAGAACCCAAAATACGAGTTTTCTGTAATGTAACTTTGTTTCAATCTGAATGATGAAAGTGTTGTATACACTACTATATAGTTAAACAAAAAAAATAAATAAGTAGTTTGATGAGTGGAAAGTATTTTTTTTAAAAAACACTTTTATCGAGGAAGCGGTCGGATATCATCTTTAGTGGTCAAACATGTGAACAATGTCAAACGCCCTCTTTTGATTGTCACATCAATGTCATCATTTCATTGGAATCAAGTTTGAGCACGTCCTATTGTACATGTACAATATAAATACAATATTATATTGAGAAGTTAGAAAGTATTAGACGTGCTTGGGCTGTGATAAGCAACATAATAACCTGTTGAAAGTTTATCAAAGCAGAAGGTATTTCATTTCTCACAACGGAATGGATTACAGAGAAAATATTAGTTTTTTGAGAAACTTCAGTCGGGTTAATGATACGTCATTGTTGAGTGGAGCCAAATGTCTCCTCCCTTTTGACACAGGTCTTGTTATGGTTTCTATCAACATCGTTATGGGGATTTTCGGAACGGTTGGAAACTTTTTTGTCGTGTTAGCTGTTTACTTCACTCCTGCATTACGCACAGTTTCCAACAAGTTCATCAGCAGCTTGGCTCTAGCAGATCTCCTTGTGACGATGTGCGGCCAACCACTACTCGCTGTACTTCAGTTTGGAAGGACGCGGGCTCTTTGCTTTGAAGAAATTGAGTTCGTCTTTCGCCTCGTTGGCAACTTTTCCTGCGCTGTTTCATTTCTGAATTTGTGTTTCGTAAGCATTGACCGATGCATCGCCATTTTGAAACCGCTGGAATACAAAACTATGATGACAACCAGGAAGTTAAAAGCCATGCTTTCAGTAGTGTGGTTACTTCCGGCCATTTATACAATCCTCCGTCTGACAATCAACAAAAAAGCTACATCTTATTTCACAGTGCTCATGTTTGCTCTTGGTTATGTGACAATTCTCATTTGTTACAGCATTATTTTTGTTACAGTGTGGAGACAAGCCGGAAAGCGTCGCAACCTCCAAAGTAGCACTAGAACTCAGTCCCGCGGTCACGAGGGGGAGAAACGACTGGCTAAAACCTTGGCCGTTGTAATTGGAGTGTTTACCATAGCTTGGGCACCAATGTTTTACCTTAGAATGCGTGCACCAGATAAAAACTATGGTATAGCTTACAACTGGGCTAGAACAGTTGCTATGAGTTCGTCCGCTGTTAACCCAGTCATTTACTGCTTTAGAAACGCACTGTACAGAGGTGCTTTTCGTAATATAATTCTGTGTGTCTACTGTTCAAAGAGCAGATTACGTCAGTTGAGTAGTCTCCAAAGTTCATCTTCATCAAGCAAGAGGGTAAACAGTAAATCATCAAGTAATGTGAAGGTTGTTTAAACATCAAGTTGAACAGCAACACCTTTTCCTTTTGGGCAAACGGCCCGACAGTCGGCTGAAATTTTTCCATCATCCCCAAAAAAGGTTAAAGGAGTCGACATTCGACATAACAACATGGAAGAATAACCTTTTGGCTTTGCACTCAGTTGCTTTTTAAAGAAAGAAGAGAGGGCGGAAAAATCGAATGTCACATGTGAGGTAATTCGATCAACCCTGGCACATAAATGGTTAACGTTTTAATAATCGAGCAACAACATTGTGAAGATAGGCATTGTCTCACTGAACAACTGCGCTCATGAGTTTGATTTTCGGACACTTATTACAAAAAAGAAATGTTTTTCATGCACATAGAGCTGCCGTTCACTACTACTATTACTATTATGCACTTATAAGTATTTGAATTTATTTTTACTTTTTATTTTAAAAGGCACGGATTGGGAACACAACAAATGAAAAAGATTTGTGTAAATTGTGAGCCTTTTAGGATATAAGACAAACATTTATTTATGTAACGGTTTTTGTCTTTATTTTTTTTAGCCTTAAAAACTTGCAGTTTTTCATATCATTAGCCCCCCCCCCTTGCCCACGCCCCACCCCCACCACCTTCAACTCGGTACAATTAAAAACCACCAAGCAAATATAGAATCATTACCGACAGTTAGGTTTGGCTCACAGCAAGTCGCGGCGTTGTGTAAACTCAGAACTTCTCTTTTGTGCTTTTGTTTCTTACAAACCAGAAAATGGTTTTTCAGCCGACATTCGTTAATACGGGTTTAATGCTTTTTATGGAAAAGAAAGCAACGACATTGATTTTGGTAGTAATCTTTTTTTTACGAAAACCAAGAATATCGGCGAAGAATGTTACTGACTGAAAGATTATCATCGTTATTTAGCATTTGTTACGAGCTAATGCCCATATTTTTTGACAACCTATCCACCGCAAAATCTGTCTATCGATATACCCTCCGCCAAAAGGGAATTAATGAACAAACATATGAACCTCGCACAACAAAAATTCATTTACTTTTGTTATATTATCTATTGAAACTTCTTACTAATTATTTTATAACTTTTTTAAAAATGAAGATCCGCAAAGCCATTGTTTTGTTCCTATTAAATGAAAACACTAGCTCTTGTTTTTCGAACTCTATATTTCAAAAGCGGGAATAATTATCAACGTTTTTGTAATAAATCAGATGGGATTTCCGCTGTGATATTATAATATCTTTTGTTTCCTGTCCATTGTGGTAAGTTATAACAATAACAGTGCAAAGTTTGAAGTTATTAGCAGGATCTTTTTAGAATTCGATTGCCGTTTAGTTGCTGAAACTGAGAGAAGTGAATGGTGCAAATTTGCATTTCATATATGCAAGCGAAGAACGGATATCAAATAGTAACATTTTAGTTCTGTTTTTTTTCATGCATGGAAAAAGATTTCCCAGCTATATATAGCCAAGCTATTTCGCCTAGGTATTATGCAGTCGGCTAGTAGGTTACATGCGTTAATTTGACAACTCAAGGTTGGAAATTTTGATGGTCGCTGTAAATAGCGTTAGGAGCTTAGTTCTTCAACAGAACTCTAACGCTGACGGCGTTGATCAAATACTTGAACCTTGAAGTGTGCAATCTACTACTGGGCGTTTCAAGTAGGTGGTCACGTTATAAGTGAATAGAGGGTTCAGTAGCAGAGGAATTTTATTACGGTGATTCAAGCATAAATAAATTTTGATTTAAAAATACCCTCAGTGAACCACAACAAGTAGATTTCTACCCTTCTCATTTCGAGAGGTGTGTGGGTTCTTTGAAACTCCCCAGTAAAATGTCAGAGGACTGGATTTACGGTTTAACGTCCTTTTCCGGGAGGACGCGAAGGTCTAACCATTAGTGTTTTCAATTCCATGCAGAGGGTATAACTTTCAACATTAACAGATGAATAACAAACACCAAAATAAACAAAACTTTTCGAATCAGTAAGAGATTTTCTATAAATAAACTTATGATTCAAACAATGTAAATTGCTAGAATTACCTCCTGGAGATTTTCAAATGAATTTATTGGGAAGTTTTTCCTCGCGGCTACAATTCGTAACCGTAAACAAACATTTTTCGAAGTTTACTGAAAGACTACTTTTTAGGTTTCTCAGATGCTAAGATATATAAAGCTTCTTTTATACCATTCGGTGGTAAATTGAGAATCACTAAAGTTTCTGTACAAATTGCAACTCTTTCTAATAACTAAGTACAAAAGGTATCGATGCCCTCTCTTATTAGATTTTACGGTAGGTTGAAATAAAACATTTAAGAATGCAACAATGACCCACATATGTCAGGAAATTAGATAAGTTAAAATCTATTTAAAAGATTCAGAACAGTGATTCATTTTGTATAAACACTGGATATACACCGACGTATCTATCTGTAAATTTACTACTATTATATTATAAATCTAGATCCTCTTTTTTATTACAAAAATAAACATTCATTTTCAAAACTGTGCGAGCAGATACGTTTTGTTTTTAGGTTTGATGACATCAACATAATATGCAGCCATTATTGGATTTTTTTATACAATTAATTGTTATATATATTTATAAACTTCCATCATATTTAAATTAACCAATGCTGAACGAACCGTTAGTTTTAAAATTTACCAGCTAATCAAACAAAAAGACATGCTTTTGTCATTCTTAAGTCATTTTGAAATGAAATTTCCTCTCATATATCCTAACCATATTTTAGTTTTCACTTAAGGTGTTTTTACATTGATTTGCGTTTTCAGTTTTACAGATATTAAAGAAATAAAACTTTATAGCGGGTTTATAGATATTTTTATCTATAAATTTCTATCAAAAGATTTTGCTAATCCCGAAATCGGATAAATTTAGCTTGGTACGACCTTCTTGTTTTCTCTGAGTTTCTACAATACTTAATTATAATAACGATAACAAACGATTTACCCTGTCAAGGAAGCAAGCCTGATTCCAATCGCTTTACTCTTCCGGCAGACAAATGTTGTAGGAGGAATATTAATTGAACTATACTAAGGGAACCACAATAAATAGAGTTTTTAAAATCTTCCAGAAAACATTGAAGCTTGCAAGAGAGCTATAAAATAACTTTGTCTCTGTAAAGCTGCACTTGCTCCAGTCATGGAAAAGAAGAATCTTCTATTGTCAGTAACAATTGTTTTAGTTGGTCTCATTGTGAGGGAGAGTAAAGCTTTCTCTGTCACCTCCTTTACGAATCCTAAAGTACCGGACGGGAACTCTGGAAATGAAGAAGATTTTGTTGGTCCGAATATACCGTTTCAGTCAAGTTATGAAGGTGAATATGAAGAACAGCGAAGTAAACGCCACCCAGTTCACAAATCGCCTCGACTCACCCTATACAAGGTTTGTCGCACCCGCTTTCGATCAATATTATATGAAGTTGGTAGTTTTTCTGCTTTCAAAGCTTGATACCCTTACATGGCTTCTCATTGAATATCTATATTCACTAAAATGTCGATAAACTTTTATCTCTCATTATACCTTTCCTTTAATTTGTAGCTATATGATTTCGAAATCAGTTTGCAAAACATTATCAACTTAAAGATTTTTAAAAGAAGTGGTTTTAATCACATCTTTCAGTTTGTGGCAGATCATTTATGAATTTACAAAGTACTCAAAGTAAAAACATAAGCGGACCAATCAAACTGCAGCTGGTTTTCCTGCAAATGAAAGTTCAATAAAGTTTATATCAGGAGCCCATGAATGGGCTCCTGGTTTATATATATTTTAATTATAACGTTTTAAAACCTAACAGTCACATACAGTCTGTCAAATACTTTATATAAAGGTTTCGTGCTGAATTGAACTTGCGTAGTTTTGTTAGCAAGGCCGAAACACAATCGAGTAAAAATATTGTTATCGTTAAAGTATTTATGCACATTTTAGATTTAAAACGATAATTGAAAAAAAACAAAAACAAAAAAAAGCCACCTTAATAGTCAAAAATGCTTTAATCGGGAATTTAACTAATTTCGTGTATTTAAGTTATGTCTCTCGCTGACGATTTAATCAGCTCTAGATGAGCTGAATTGTTGATTATCGCCGTAATCTGTGTAAGAAGCTGACGTTTTGAAAGTTAGCCATTCTTCAAAGTAACAGCAGCAACTACGTATATATCATCTGTTTTACCAACTCGCCGACACATTTCAACAGTTTTTTTAGACGTATTTAACGAAAATAGTAAGAAAAGTTCCCTAACGGTCATACCGTTAATTTTTTACCCGAAACACTTTTAGGGATTAGTTCTAAAACTTTTTTATTTCCACAGATAAAGCATCGACATTAGAAAGCCGTAGAGGAACAATCACTCGGTTCCAGTCTCATTATTCAGTCCTTAGCTTCATACATCAAAGATATCAGGGTCTCTTGAGAGCAAAAGAAAAATAATAACAACAACACGAAATATAGATTATTATTTTTGTTAGAGCTATTTTTATTTGATATTTATTATTCGAAGTAAAATATAAATAAAGTACCAAATGCAACTTTTATTGTTCGTCATTGTTAAAAACGAGAAAAGTAAATTGGTGTTTTAGAATTCCTAGGGGGGAAATGGGGCCTGAAAATACGACTTTATTATTACTTTTGCTTATCAGAAATACTTGTCACTCAATCTTCGTTAGCATTGAATTATTCCTTTGAATCAATTATTTCTTTTGTCTTAAAATATAAAACATAATCCCGGTTGCTCCTATAAAAATGAAGTCCGACTTCTGCTCACAAACAAAAGAGAAATAAAATATTATAACCTTGATTAACTTATTTTGAAAGACCAAAGGAATTTAAGTTTTTGACACAAGTTTACATTATTGCAGCACTGGTCACGGCACAAAATCATAAGCGGGATTGGCAATGGTAATTAAATATGGGTACGAGGTGTAGTCAAACGAATTTGATTCTATTTTCGAAAGAAAGTTTGTTTAGAGACAGTTCCCTCCCCTCGACTGGAAAACAACCTTAAAGAAAAAAATCCACGTCTATATATATTAATTACAAAAACTATTTCAATAAAGTTTTTTCGAATGAAAGTTTTTGGGACAAAAACTATTTTAGTAATCCGGTGGCATCTCGATTAATTGCTGAGCCACAGTGTCTTTAAAAGTGCTTTTAGGCATATTCAGTGCCATTCAGTGATTGCATCTTAGAACTTAAAAAACGGAGGAAATTTAAGACCTCCCCAAAACCCAGTGCAAGGAAGAACAATAATTAAAACATTCTCAGTCAGTCAGCAAAAATAAGCGGAACATTTAACTTGAGCAATTGAGAATATCTTGTTTTATATTTTATTTTTTTAATTAAGCGTGAGCACGGCATTACAACTTCACTTAATCAGTTAATGACTCTCATTTTACAGTGCTAAAGAAATGCAGAAACAAATTTGATTGCCTGGTCTACGAGATTTTGTTAGTTCAGAAAATCAAACCAAGCTTGAATGTTCAATCAGATTCTTTACGTGCCAAACTTTTTGTTTGACACCCGGGGTTTGACACCTTTCAAGTTTTGTTGTGCAACTCAGCCAAGCTTATAATTATATTCAATAATGTATTCAGTACACCTATATAAACTTCGTTTTGCTTCTCGAACAATGACTTGAAAATGACGTTAGCCGACGTGTTATCGCTAAATTTTACACCATTATTTTTTTGAAAAACAATTCCTGTAAGATTTGTAATATTCTAACCCACTGGGTTGTTGATTTAAGTGAACAAAAACGGCTCATCAACAAGTATGTTTCCCGTATTGAATGGGAGAGCGTGTTGGACGGTTGGAAAGCTTAAAGACGGGGACAACATGGAGTGAACTGCCACGAAACATCGCCAGCTTCTTGACACAGTCGCATGCATCAACCTCAACAAGGAGGGTTAAACTTTCACTTTGCCTTGAATCTGAATTTATAGCAATTTCTTACAAACAACCACTACAAATAACAACCGAAAATTTGAATAAAACAAAAAAAAAAAACATTTTGAAGTGCTTAAAAAACTACAAAAGTAGTCCGAAGTTTACCCAAAGTGTGCCATCCAAAAAGAATGCATTTGCATCCATGAAGTACTGGCAAAAGTAGTATTTTGTGCCGCTGACATTCACATCACGGGCGCAAAAACAGCCTTGATCTCTGGTCAATGAGTTAAAAATGTTGGAAGAGACAACTTATCCAACTCTTTCTTTCTACAGTTTAGCCTTGCGTGCAGTTTTAAAACTTTCTGCGGTTTGTTTAGCCCTGTTCTTATCGCTGTTGCTTTTGATCTTGGTTCTCCGCTTGTACGTTAGGCGAAAGACGAAGAATGCTTTGCCTCATCTTAAAATTACAGTAGGTAAAAAAGGAAGTTTTAAGCCAGTTGTTGTTGGGTTTTTTCATCCTTACTGCAATGCTGGAGGAGGCGGTGAGCGAGTTCTATGGACAGGAATTCGCGCACTGCAAAAACGATACGATTTTGTCAAATGTGTTGTTTACACTGGGGATTCCGGAGTAAAGAGGTCTGATATCCTTCGTCGAGCAAAAGAGAGGTTTAACATTTCACTTCCGGAGCCAGTTGAATTCGTGTTCCTAAGAAAGAGAAAGTGGGTTGAGGCAAGTTCATTCCCCTATTTTACTCTGCTTGGGCAAAGCTTGGGCTCTGTGTGGCTTGGATGGGAAGCCCTAACAAGTTACGTACCTGATATCTTTATTGATACTATGGGATATGCCTTCACAATGCCCTTGTTCAAGTACATTGGAGGATGTCATGTTGGATGTTATGTTCACTATCCAACAATCAGTACTGATATGCTAGCCAGGGTCGGTGACCGCACTGCAACCTACAATAATGCATCATTCATCAGCAGAAGCCGAGTACTCAGTGCAGGTAAATTGCTCTATTACCGTTTATTTGCATTACTGTATGGTCTAGCTGGTAGATGTTCTGATGTGGTAATGGTTAACTCAACTTGGACATATGGACATGTGGTATCAATTTGGGGACAGAAGGATTTTACCACAATCGTCTACCCACCTTGCGACACCAAAGCTTTTCTTGAGATTCCAATAAAAGATGAAAATAGTAAACCAGATGTACAAACTGTTGTATCTATTGGCCAGTTTCGACCAGAAAAAGATCACCAACTACAGCTAAAAGCATTTTATGAGTTTTTAAGTCACAGGCCAGCAGGAGAAAAATGCAAGTTCAAGTTGATCCTGGTTGGAAGTGTGCGTAATGATGAAGATACTAACAGAGTTAATACCTTGAAACAGCTTGCAGCAGAACTTGGTATTAAGCGTCATGTAGTCTTTGCCCTTAATGTGCCTTTTGCAGAACTAAAGGCATATCTTGCTCAGGCTACTATTGGGTTACATACAATGTGGAATGAACATTTTGGAATTGGTGTTGTTGAATGTCTGGCAGCAAGTTGCATTACACTTGCCCATGACTCTGGTGGCCCAAAAATGGATATTGTGATTAACTGGGATGATAAACCAACTGGTTTTTTAGCAAATGATGCAAAAAGTTATGCCAGAGCTATGGAAACTATCTTCTCACTACAGCCTTTAGAAAGAAGAGCGATATGTGAAAATGCTCGGAGTAGTGTTTCCCGATTTTCAGAAGCTGCATTTGAATCAGGATTTCTTCAATGTACAGAGCAATTGTTTATCAAAACGTAGATGACTGTAATGATAATGATATTGTTATTGTAATTTATTAACAGAGACAATAATATCTTCAGTTGATTATAATTTTTTAATAGTGATTTCAGTATTGATGCAAATGAAAAATAGTTTAAGGTTTCAACAATATGTAAACTTTGACACTTTTCTGCAAGTCAAGAGTAAGATACAAAGGTTTTTAATGGGAATAAATAGAACAAGGTTTTCAAAGAAAAGAAAAAAAATGTGATGTGTGTAATGTCACTTAATTCAAATTTAGGATTTTTGTTACAAAGTCCACATTGATGATACCTAATACCTATTTTGTCATCCATTCTGTTCATGCCATTGGGCACATAGGACCACAAAATCAGCTCTCCAGCCCTCTCAATTTTTGGCTCTGCACTCTGCTTGTTGCCAGGATCCCCACTCCATCTCCTCTCTTTCTTTGATTACTGTTTTATTCCACATTTCTCTAGGTGCTCCTCTGTGTTTGCTTTCTGGGGTCCAGGTGAGAGCTATTTTCAGGTTGGCATCTGTAACCATGCAAAGTATATGTCCTATCCATGTCCATCACCTTTTCCAGATATCTTTGTCAAATTGTGGAATATGTGTTGTCTTTTCGAGATCTTTGTTCTCAACATTGATAAGTTGGCTTCTATCATCCTCTAGCTCTCTGCACCATATTAGAACTGCTCTAACTTAGATTGCTTTGGTATATTGTAAGTAACTCACAATTCCAATAAAACAAGTTATATAAGCATTAGTGTAAATTTGCAAGTTGATGAGAGATATGTACAAGGTTAAATAATAAGTTTAAAATTTTCAGGAAAATTGAAATTTTGTTTAGATAAAGTTGAAAAACTATTTTTGGTATAATATTTAATACACCAAAATGAAAATATCTTGAACAAAGGAGTTTTTGCAGTTTCAGTTCAAAATTTATAAGAGTTCTGCTATTATCTCTTCCTTCAAACCCTTAGTCTGTAAATACCTAATTTGATCAACTCTACATTGAAATATCTTGATCTTTCTTCAAAGCAGTGTAAAAAGCTGATGCTTCTGGCATTTTGATTATTCTAATTACAAATTAACAATACTTCACCTTTCTTATTTCTTTCTCATCTATTATTGCATGCACCTCCAAAATTTGATCCTCCCTTTTTTTTTATATTTCCCCTTATAAACCATTAATTTTCTTAACAGTTTAAACTGCTCTGAGAAAGGGCTAATAGTTTGAAACAGAAGCTTTTTATGCCACTTACTGCAGTACTTACTGGAAATTAAATAGGTCTGGTTGCATTAAAATGTTTTTCATTATTAAATATACAATTATAATTTAACATCTTCAAGTAAATGTAAAAGGAATATTGTCATACAAAATTACTAACGATCTTGATTAAAGTTAACAAAATTATGATATAATTTAAATAATATGACCATTTACTATGTACTTTTTGTTTTATAATTTTTTACTACTATATGATTAAATTTTTATTATTTTTTATCAGTTTTTATTTTGGAAATAATTCGTTAGTTATAAAGTTCTGATCATCTACAAATAAACAATAATTAAGGGATCTCTAAATCTGATCATTATATCTCATGAGAATTTAACTCATGCAACTTCCCATGCAAACTTTTCTCTATCTGTAAAATGAAAATCAAAACATTTAGTTAGAACAATTCAAAGTACACAGTGCTAGCAGCCAGTAACAGAGGATGAGGAACATTAAACATGAGGTTTTGCTACAAAAGGGGTGAGCCCAGGGGTTTCACACGTTCAATTGTCACTTAGCCGTCGTCGAATGAACATCTCCCGCAGTACAGGCCAAGTGCCACGTGCGAGTGTGAAATTCAAAATACTTTCAATAACAGAATGATTTTAAGCAGAAATAAGTTTCCTCCTCAGTAGCACATAAAGATACTTTTATTTATTATAAATTATTTTTAACAGACTTGAGAACTTACAAATAATTTTTTTGCTATTTCACTAAGGGAAGTCCGGTTCGACCGCCATTTTGTATAGCAGATTTGAAGATTTTAAGGCGTGAAAGTGGGAGGAGTTATCCCTTTTATAGAGGAACCTCTTGTTTAATTTAGAAAATTAAAAATGGAGGGGGGCACTGTATGTTAACCAATTTGGGGGTTTGGAGAGGAATTGAGACTGGTACCTGCCTCATGTTATGGTTTCCTACGCTTATCTCGTGTTCTCCAAACCTCCCGCGTGTTTACATCAGGTTATGTAAACACAGAAACCATTTTATATTTCTTCATTATATTATTAGGTTAAGCATTTATAAGATTAAACCAAGTATAACTTATTAGGTAAGTCAATACCTAAAATACAAATCAATTTTGAAGCTAATTAAAACATAATCATAGCATTTCAATTTCATTCTTATTTGCTACCACCTAGTAGACAATAAACTACCTAACAATCAAAAGTGAAATATATAACATACTAACCACATGTGCTGAGATACTCTGCAACTTTTTTTTGTGAATTTGCCTTTGCCACAAGGAGGGGTGTGTTACCTTTTCTGGACTGAGCTTTGGCATCAGCCCCCTGCTCTACAAGATACTGGACACATCGCAGGTGGCCATTTCTTGCGGCAGAGTGAAGAGGGGTGTAACCAGTAATATCAGGTTTGTTAATTGAACCTCCATTGTTAACAAATAGTTTGACAACATCCAGTTGGCCATTGGCTGCAGCTTTGTGAAGAGCTGTGGTACCAGTCTCGTCAGGTTCAGTAGAATTCTGAATTATTAATAACAAATCATAAATATATGATAATAATGATGATAACATTTAAGTATACATTTGTCATCTACAAGGCGGCACTTCATTAGTATTGACTTTATTTATTAAGAACTTACACCTTGAGCAGTTGCTATTATCTAAAACAGTTGACAAAACATAAAAAAAATAGAATGAAGTGAAGCAATGGCAAATGACATGTTAATTATATAATCAACATCCATTTTAAATTTAGAAATAAATGGTTGTTTTTTGCTCCTAAGGGACAAAAGAAAATAGACCCTTAATAGAGTATAACAAATCAGAATGCTGGATTTATAATAGTCCATTAATAGAGTGTTACTTAAAGTAATAAAATTTTAGCTAATTAATATCAAAACAACTTTGGTCTAAAACATTTAGTCTTGTATTTCAACTAATTTTCTTACCTGACCAGCTTCAAGAGCAGACAAAGCTTCCCTTATGTCCCCAATAAAAGCTATAAGATAATATAGTTGTAAAAACAAATTTTCATACTTATTAAATAAATAGACATTAGATTGACCATCAGTGATTTTTCATCATTTCAACATTAATTAGGTTAAATTGTGTCTTACTATAAAAGAAGTGATTAAAGAATGCTATTGTTAAAACTTAGGGGCTACGTGGCACCGGAATAAGTTTAGCTCCAAGATGGGTTAATTAACTTCATCTGTATATACAGTATATATTTATATTTCTCTTTAGCTACTTATATAATACCAAATGAAACCTTGTTCCTACACAAGCCATTGTAACTTTTCCATCTTGTTTTCAATCCAATTGATTATCTGATTCTGCTATAAAATTTGATTATGCTATTATACATAAACTGAAATGAACTCTGTTTTGAAATGAAGGCAACATAACCAAATTGTTTGAGCAAAGAGCACAAGATTCAAGAAAAGCAATTTCAACATGAACTGGTCAGGAAGTTTTCAAATTACTGAACCTGCAGTACAAATTTGACAGGTTCCAATGGTTTGATCCTCAGCTCTGCCAAATTTGAAATATTAAATTAATGTAACCTTTTTTTCTGCCAAAAATAGCTTAACTTTCTATCCTTACAAGGTCATTTACTGAGTAATACCTAATCAGCTGGGGGCTATATCTTGTGGATTACTGAGGTCGAGACAAAAACTCTCATGGCCACTTAACAACAAAGACAGCACTTATAGTGCCCATCTTTATGGATCACAGGCTTTGGAAAGGATTAAGCTAATACAAACTTCATTCTGGTAACATGGAAACAGTACCTCAAACTAGTTATTTAAAAGAGACATATATCTTAATATTAATAAAAAGAGGGTTATTTTTAATAGTTCAATACCCATCATGCAGTGATTAAAATTTTGTTTGTCGAATGAGTACTTCAACACTTGCATTTAGTATTCTCTTGAAACTAATAGATGACAAAGTTGAAACAAAAATTAACTGTTTGTTTGGCTGGTGCATAAACTATATATTATGTCTTTGAATGAGAAAAATGATCTAGGATGGCTAGTATTTGTTAATCTTTATACGTGGAATAATTTTTCCACGAAATAATAAACAATTAACATTACAAAATAAACTGTATACATGATACAATGATTTTTATACTTTTAAAGGGTATTTTCTATTATAAGTTACCTCAGCGATCGGACTTACTATAAATATATTACCTATTTTAGTGACAAATTTCTCTTTTGGACAAATCTCTAACATAAATCTTTTTACTTTTAGATATTTTTACGGTTCATACAGAAGTTCATAAATAATTTTTTCATCAAGTATCCTAACAAGTTTTAACCATTAACAATAACTTTTCTTTTTTCTTTCATATCGTTCAAATCTGACCTGCTTCGTGAATGCTTGGCAAGTTTCTTCCCTGAACAGCGTTGTTAGAAACCATTATTTCTCGTTGGCTCTGTTTCTCGGCCACCACATCAACTCGTAAACAAACAAAGGCGAATGCAATTAAACACAAAGCCAGCTGTCAATGATAATTCGACTTAGCCACCATATTGGGTAAAATTGACGATATATCATTGACCAATCAGAAGTGAACATTTATAGAGTCTACGAGAGCTTCAGTAGTGTTTCCTTAGTCGAAAATGATCTTGACAGAAAAGTATTGATTTTAAAAAAGGCAAATCTTACTTGTCTTGAATAAACCACATGTGAAGTCACACATCATTGGAGTGGAGTTGCATCAAGTTTGCTCTAGCACAGGAAGCCCAAACACTGTTTTGGTGTGGCTCGAACTGTCGAAGATGTTCTGCAGACTTTCTATATGTTTTGAGCTCGAAGTTTCCAATCTTTCTATCTAATTATTCCGAAAAAAACCCTAAAAAATTAAATTTCTAATAAACTTTCTTATAATTCGCTAGGGGTCATTACGGAAGCCCTAATTATGTAAAGGGACATCTGGGTTTACTTTAAAGTAGAAAAATCAAAGTGAACTTTCGACGCGGTTTGAGGTCTCCAACTTCTATCTAGTGGAAATAATTTTAAAACCGTCTTTCTCAAACATATTAACCTCAAATCCTTTTTGTCCTCCTAAAGAACATTCAGCAAATTTTCAAGCCTCGAGGTATGTTTATTTGTAAATTGAGTATCTTTATGATTGAAAGAAAGCAAACAAAAAAAATCCAAACAACAAGAAAGTCCAGGTTTTTTCTCACTCTGCATTTCCCGTTTACAATCAGTTTGGGCTGCCTGTGTTGCCTTACTGGTGTGGTTAATGGTAGTTCATCGAATTTCTAGGAATTTTGCTGTTTTTTGGCGCAAAGAAATTTATCAATGTCTGATATCAGCTCTCCAGATGCTGGCTTTTATATTTTGGTTTGACCTTCGTTGATCTTGCAAAAAGGCCATGTTTAACTACGGATGCTTGTAAAACAACATGGCGTCAGGTTTCTCAAAGAAGGAACAACCAATAAAGAAAAGCGCGCGACAGGACGAACGGGATTTGAGTGCTTGTCCTGAGAGGTAAGTATGATAAATTTATTTAATAGAATTACTTTTTGAGTAAATCGAACTCTTGGCTGCATTTGGATCTTATCTTACTACTGTGCACAGGCCTAAAATGCACATTCCGAAAGAGATTTTTTTGGCTTCCGCTCATATTTGCAGTACATTCACTATTTTAAAATAATATACCAATCAAGCATGCATAATTAAGTATGACTCAAAAAGGAAATTTAACATGTAAACTTATAAAAGTCGATTGTTATTGAAGGAGGACAATTCTCAACACTTTTCATGCCGTCTACTCAAATGACTCATTATCAAACGTAACAGAACGAAAGAGAAATATACAAGAAACTTCAATGCAAACAAATCATGTCTAAATTGCCTTCTATATAAAGATTGGCTGAACCGACGAAATTTCACTGGAGACCTCTGTTAGTAAATGTTTGAATTTTAAAAGCGATCCACAATTTTTGAAAATCCATTATATAATTGTATGTACACTTTCTTAGGCTTGAAAAATCTAGTAAGTCAGAAGTTTCTTAAGGTTTTGGTGATCTTAGTAATACTTTCTTTTAAGCAATTTTCTTGTAAAAAATATATGTAACATTGTCTTTTATTAAGTAGTTGTAGTTAATTCCTCTTTTTTTACTGCAGTAGTAATACAACCCGTCTGTATGTTACACTAACAGCTAACCAATGGCCCATTATCTACTCATCCGAATACAACATTGGTTTTTTGGGTTTGGAAAAGCTCCACCCATTTGATTCTGGAAAGTGGGGCAGAATTTTTGAGTTCCTCAAAGGTGCTTTTTTCAAACACTTATTTTCATTTAATGTTTAGTTTTAAAATAATTATGAAGTATAGTAATTAATACAGGAAAATAATGTTAAGTTTTGATTGATTGTAGGTAATGTATAATATATAAGGGGTACAATCTGAAAAAGGGTGTAATGGGGATGTTTTTGTTGGTACAAATTAAGTAAAGTGTAGTAAATTTATACATAAACTGTTAACCTAGGTTAGGTCAAGATGAATTCAATGAAAATAAACTGTGGAGTTTGCAGTTTCAAATTAATATTATAATTAATTAAAAATCAACAACTTTTTGGCTACTGAGCCTAATAATCTTTTTAGCAATTTAAGGTGGCTCTATAGATGTAGGATTTTAGAAAGCTTTGTCCAGATATTATATATGCATTTTCTCCCTTGGCAAATGTTTATCACATAGCAATCAGTAGAAGGGCAGTAATATTAAAGTCCTACAGCCTTAGACTACTTATGGAAGACTCTTTCAGAACCTAAATGTTGTTGCTATGGCAACTACTGATAGAAATGTTTGGATTGTTTTTTGAAGCTACCTTAATTCTAGACAGTGTTTCTAGGTTTCTACATAGTGAATTTTCTTTGTTTTTAGGGACAGGGTAAACATTCAAGGAGTTTGAAATGATTAAAGCTACAAGAAAATCTGTGCATAATTTTCAGAGGAATTCGCAATTTTCGTTTTTGATGCATTATACGTTAATATAATTTATGTATAAAATTTAATGATTTTTTCCAAACAACAAGAAAAAAGAAAAATCCTATCCATGTGCCAATTTTCAAAAAAAAATCACCATCTTCAACATGCCCAGTATATGCATTTTAAGATCACTCAAAAACCATTGTTTCTCATAATGTCATCAAAATAGAAATCGTTCATGTTACAGCACTGCACATGCCATTGATTTGTACTCGTGTATTGCGTGCCAAAAAAACTATATAGGGCCACCTTAACATTGAAAAAAGTCAATTTGTTTTTTATTTGAAATCATAGCATTATTTTTATAATTATTTGCCATCTCCTTAACTAGTACTGACTTGATATATTAGAATGCTGCATGTCTTGATTGAAACCCTTAATAATTTCTAGAGGCAAAACTCGTAGATGACAAGTCAGTTGTCAAACCCAGTGAAGTTACTACTGATGAACTGGAGGTAGTGCACACAAAAAGATATTTGGACAGTCTTAGGGTAATTGAAAAATAATTTGTTAATTTAGAATAATATATTTTGTAGGTTTAATTTATATATTTTAGTGTTGCAGGGCTTATAACCTTCTTCTTGAGTTGGAGATACCTTTTTTTAATTATAAATATAATTTTAGCCACTATTTGCTCTATTGGGCTATCAAATAATTCATTTAAGTAAAAAGTGTAATGATAAAATTAACATGATTTACCATCATCATGATAATTTATTTATAACTTTTTAACAGAAGAAACTTTGTATTACAGTGGAGTTCTATAGTTGCGTCTATTTGTGAGGTGCCACCAGTGGCGCTGCTTCCAAATTTCATTGTACAGAGGAAGTTGCTAAAGCCACTTAGGATGCAAACTGGAGGTACCATAATGGTTAGTATGAGGTTAATAATTCACTGCTAGCTTTTCCCCCCATGGTTCAGTATAATATCTGTAAGTGTATGTGCGATTGACTATTATTTCATTTGTAAAGATGCATACTATGTGTTTATATCACAAATTACTTATTATTTTTATACAAAATAGCTAGCCTTAGCAAATGTGTTAATTATTAGTCACAATATTGTTAAATGAGTGTAATTGCCCCAGACCTCACTGTCTTAAATGATAATATCTTACTGATGATGACTTCTGCTCACACCTTTAAATGAACTATCTCAACTGTTCCTTCGTAGGGTTGATAATTTAGCATCATCTGCGTCTGTCAGTAGCTGTTTTCTAGGTTAAAACAATATGTACCACTGTAAAAGCTAACTGTAAACAAAGACTGATTTTGTTAGACAAAATATTGTTTGCAATGGCATATAACTAATTTTGTGTTGGCCTTCTTATACAAGGCTTATCATTTAAATAGAGGCAGTGAGTTTTTAAAAGGTATGTTTACTTAGCATTTATTTAACTTTGTTGATTTTTTCCTGAAGGCAGGAAAAATAGCATTGGATAGGGGATGGGCAATAAATATAGGTTAGTTTCATTTATACAATCATATTATATGTAGCATATTATCAAATTTTATGTTAATGATGATGATAATGGTTATTTGATGATGATTGTAGATGAGAATGGCATACTGTTTATGCTTTTAGTATATACATTTTTAATTGCGGTTCACCAGGACCTCCTGATAACAGGTGTCTTCATAATATTATAATTAACCTTTTATCACAATCAGAGATTGAATTCAATGACAAATGCTGTATTTACCCGCGTATAGGCCGCACCCCTAATTTCGGTCCCATTTTTCTGGGAAAAAAGTGTGGCCTATCCGCGGGTAAATACAGTATTTGTATCCACAAGCATTAATTAAGTTTTACTGTACTTATGCTTGATTATTTTATAACTACCAAGGGAAGTCAAGCTTTTTTGTCAGTCTTGTGTGTTGGTGAGGTCCAAAGTGCCCATTTTTAGTTGCTGTAGGTATTTAATAAAATTTGTCATCTATTAAACTCTAGTTGATATGTTTTCAGCCCAATAAATATTTAGCAAGCAATCCAGTTTATTGCTAACTTATATTCTTAATTATAAACCAATATAAGAAAATATTTTTTCCTGTTAAACAGGTGGAGGGTTCCATCATTGTTCATCTGACAGGGGAGGTGGATTCTGTGCTTATGCTGATATCACTCTCTCAATAAAGGTAGCAAGGATGCTGTCAGCATGATGCATTGCTCCAATATGTTATTTGAATAGGCGAATCATATATCAGGCCTCTCACTGAGAGGCGTGCGATCGCACGCGCACGCCTTGGCACACGCCTCGATTGTACAAGGCGTGCGAT
>JAOEHV020520431.1:0-19926 GCA_025447995.2 Isaurus tuberculatus
ACCTTTTAGACACCCTAAAAGATACCAGATCCCTGATTTTGACCCCTAAAAGATACGACGATCATCCCCGCCCGTTGTCAACTAGATGACCTTCCCCCCGGGGGATAGATTCCCGTTGTTTTACAAAATTATTGCAGTACCGAGATGGGTTTGTCATGTAAACTTTTTGAGCTCTCCTAAGCTTTTCTTCAGTGAAACACTGAGAAAGTTACAGAACTGAACTGCATAAAAATCTAGTTTTTGTTACCTTCTGCAGAGAAAGCAAACGATTAACTTGAGGAACAATGATTTTTCATTTTTGCCTCATTTCCCTGAATGACCCAGGTTCTGAAAGGATTAAAATTGTAATCAATGACATCACAAAGTATCGCCACCCCCTCCCCCCTTGTTTTTTTGTTTTTGTTTTTTTGTTTTTGTTTTTTTGCACAAACCAAACAAAGTCCCAGTCTCCCCTCCCTACTACAAAAGTTTCTGCATCGATCGCGACAGACGTTCGAAGAAAATATTTTGGTGGAATAAGAAGGTCGCTTGTTTCGACTTCTTTGGGTATGTATTAAAAGACTCATTTTCTAAACACTATTTATCGCCTTTGTTTGCTTCAATATTTTACACTCAAATGTAAATGGTGTACAACCGTTGTTTCGATCCTTCATTTTTTACAAAAAAACGTCAAGTAGTTTGTACACCTCGAAATGCGCTAAACCGGCCGGTGTAAATTTTGAAAATTCTGCAAACGATCGGGCTCGAATGTTACGTTGAAATGGTCGCCTAAGTATCGCTTTTAAAGGAAATTTTACGCCCCTGACAATTTTAAAGAATATAGACAGTTTGTTTATTTCCTACAGATAATAAATTGTAAGTTTCCCGGCAGCAGACGTGATGTTAATTGCAATCTGTCTTTGCATGGAATGTGTTGCATTAATTCCGTTAGTTATAAGCTTTAGTTAAACATCACAGCTCAAGTAGCCTGCTGTTTTTATTGTATTATTTTTGAATGATATATATTTTCACCAGCAAACTTTGGAAACATGTTTATTCTAGGTCGATTGTGACTTTCATATGCAAATTATTTGAGCAAGTTCAAAATGCATGTGGAATACTCAATAAGTTTAAAGTCTAACTTATAATTTCCGTGTCGCCATAGGATTAAGAAATCGTTGAAATCATTTATTGTCTGTTAAGGTATACTTGATGATATTGTAATTCAGTGAGACAAAATCTGTCCTTCATTTTCTTTAGTTTGTTTTAGTTAGAGAGCTGTGTTTATAAGATTGAAGTTGAATTTTACTTCAATTAAAGCACTGATGCAGCAGATTTGTAACTTACTCTTTGCTAGCCTGCACCACAAACGACACACTAGTTAAGTCCGTTATTTAACTGCAGGATGCCGTCTGCACACAGGCTACTCTTTGCTGGCTAACACAATTTATTTTCTGCAGTCTCCAGATTTTATAAAGTTAACCCCCTGGAAGCACTCACTCAGTGATGTCGCTATATCCATATCGAAAACTGCTTGCTCTTGGACAAAAATTTTGTTTATTACTCAACACGAGACACTACCATAGGCAGGCAAATTTTATTGGTGAGTATATAAACCAAAATAACTGGTTTGCCTCCTACCAGGAGAGGGGATTGTAATATAGTATATTTCATTTAAAAGCCCTCTTGGGATGTGAAATAAAGTATGTAATTATGTATGTATGTATGTATTGAAAAAGCCCCAGATGATTATTACAATTTTAGTATTCAATTATTGATTCATGCATTTTGAAGTTTTTCCCTACAGTACCCAATATCCCAGTAATGATTAGAATAACCTTCAAAATTGTTAATATTTATTGTTTTTATTATTACTATTATTATTATTAATAACTAATAAAACTTCATGTTGCAGGTATCACTGCCTCAGCTGTTTGGCACAATCGTAAAGGATTTGGATTTTCTTTAGATGGTGATTTAGTTCTTGTAACACAACAGCCAACATGGCAAGTATTGAAACTACTGCAGTACTAATAGATCTAAGTTCTTTATTGGTTAAAATGTTTTTCCTTCTATAGAATGACACATAATTGTAAAGTCCCATGCATTAAGCAGCTGCTATAATGCCAGATGGACTTATGCTTGATTCAGCTCTTTACACTATGTATGGTGTTGTTAGATAATAAAGTTAGTGCTATAGGCCTATGAAATAAAAATAGCAGAGCTTTCTGTTCACTAAAAAATTTGTAAAATATTGCATCTGAAGTGAAAAAACAGGGGCAAAGCTATTGGCACAAGGTTTGGGTAAGATTGTGCTTTTATACAATGCTGGGTCCATTGGTGGGCTTTTTAGGTTGGGCAAGGGTTTAAATAAATATTATAACAATAATATAATAAGTATAATAATTTTGAGGTTTTAGATAAAACAAAAAGTGTTTATGTTTATTGGCATTTTATGCTTATTTACAGCACTTTATCAATGGATGGCTATGATTTCTCAAAACTCTTCAATGCAGCTGTTCCAGATCCTGCAACCTTGTTACCACGGATACAGGGAAAATCAATTATTGACCCAGATCTATGGGTTGAGCCTCGTCGGTACTTCAGTACCATCAATTTTACAGGTATAGTTAATCATAGTTTGTTGTGCAGTTTCAAAAGGCTAAGTTTTTCCTGCAGTCAGTATTTGTAATCGGAACTCAATTAACCATACAACTTTAAGTAACAAAATTAGGTCATTACAGGGAAATCTCAGACCAAGGCCTTGCTATGATGATGATTGAACGGACGAGCAGATTAATAAGTTATTCATTACATGGCCTTTAGTCTGTTTTCAGAAGAAAATGAAAAAACACCAAAGTTAATTTCCACATCCGCTTGCGTGTGTGCATTAATTTCAAACAATGTTCACTCAGTCAAATTGGCAGCTGTCATGAAAAACAGGCAAAAATTAATTTCTTCAAAAATGATTAGTCAAAAATAAATGTCAAAAAAAAATAAAATTTAAAAAAAAATCTCATAATGACCAGTTGTTATGAAATGTCATAATGACCAGTCATTACAGGGAAATCTGGCCCTCCCAGCAGCCAATCAGATTGCAGGAAACTATCTAGCCATATAATAAAGAAACCTAATATTTGGAATATTACTGTTCATGCTAAGTGCACAAAGGGACAATAATAACTACTCTTTTCTACTTTGCTCTTCACAGATGATGATAACCTCTGCACAAGTTGATTATGATGGATATCAAATGACTTTGAGGGAGAAGTGACAGCTTTCATAAAGATAATTAGCCGATTGTCATTGTATATATAACATTGTAACTGAACTTAAAGAAGTGATTTATTGTATAGGGATTTATACTATTAAAATTATATTTATACTATTAAAATTATATTATATTTGTTTCTGTCACTGGGCATTGATTTTCTTGTCAAAAATGCAGTCCCAGTTTTCCTAGTAAATTATCACGACCATTGACCTTCAATATTTTAATTACAGCATACAATTTCTATCACCTCTCACAACGTAAATATTCACATATTAAAACACTTCTGAAACTATTTTTGGCCTCGAGATGTGCCAATCCTATAAGCTATCCATCTGTTTCAAGGTCTAATTTAGAGTTTTTGACACTTAGCCTCTTCCTATATATATTTTTATGAAATACCAGGATTTCTCCAGTGACCAAAATTTGGTATCCAGTGAAGATACCATTTTTATCTTTCACAATGTGAAGATATCATGGTTGTCATGACTACTTCAGTTTAGTCTTAATTTTTTTTTAAATTTAATTTTTATTTATTTTTTATTGTTGTTCTGGTGTTTCATTGGTGTCTATATAATAAACAGAATATTACATGGATTGTCTGCTTGTGGATATGAATTTAATCTTTTCGTGCTAAAGTCAATATCTCACTCACAAGATATTAACTCGAAGATAAAATTTGAATCCATGTGCAGGCATGTAACATCGTCGGTATAACATCCAGGATATCCTATTATTTTTGATTAGGCAGTAGTTTAATGAAAAATTTTATATTGTTTTTTGCAGAACTAGTCTATCAGTCATGTAATATAAGTACAATATTTCATGTTGTATCGACTGCATTGTTGAATCATTTTGAATACACAGTGTCATATTTGTAACTAACAACCAAATTTTCTAAATTAACACTTTTTATATTATATAAATGTTAGATCATTAGTTAAAATAAATGGTAACAACATGAATTACTTCCATGTTGCAAAATACAGTGTGGAGTCCGTTTCTGTTTGTAAGCTATTGGTCTTCAACCACTGCATTCTTGATTCAATACCCAGCTTTGCCACAATTTGAGTGTTTTTATGTTCTTTTTGATAATTATTTACTGATGAATTGTGTTCTGAGATGGGCCAATGATTGTGTAATAATTTTGAGAGCTTGATTTTCCTTTA
Source organism: Isaurus tuberculatus (assembly GCA_025447995.2). Lineage (NCBI taxonomy): Eukaryota > Metazoa > Cnidaria > Anthozoa > Zoantharia > Zoanthidae > Isaurus > Isaurus tuberculatus. The sequence goes on from JAOEHV020520431.1 coordinate 4,420, forward strand.
ATTTTTTGTTGCACAATTGTTTTTGTCACCTCCCCTGGTCTTAGAAGACTTTGTGAATGGTTAAAAAACAGGCATCCCCCCCACTTTCTCATGTTAGATTCTCAGAGGGGAGGGGTGGTTTAAGATTTTGGTAGTCACTCTTGTTTAGCTGGGATAAATGAGTGAAAGGCCTTTGAAATTTGTTTCAAGATTAAACCACAAATACCATACCATATTTCACATTTTTTATTGTTTACTAAATAATTTTTCTTTACACACAAGTTAAAAAGCCAAGTCTGCTTTAATTGGGCTGACTCAAAGCTATTTAACCATGTTGTGCGTTAAACAGCTGTATCCTGTAGCTGAACACTGGACTGACAATTAAAATAAGTCATTCATTAAACTCGTACCTGAACACCACCCTCTGTACTTCAACAAAAAAAGCATTAGGAGTTGGGTGTCTATATTCAGTTGATCTAGGATGTTTCACAAAAGTTCTTGTGAGTCTAAAGTCAAGCTTTAATGTCACACTGTGCTTTTAAAGGAGGGGGACGTCTGAGCTAAAATGTCACACATGCTTATAAGGGGGGGGGCAGGTTGTCTATAAAATAGTTGAACCAAAATCTCACACTAAAGTGTTTGTGGAAGGAGGGGTGAAGAGTGTCTAATAAATAGTCAAACCAGAATGTCACACAAATGCCTGTGGAGGAAGGGGAGGGGGCAGGATTGTCTATAAAATAGTTGACCTAGGATGTCACATTACTCTTTGTGGAGGGGGGAGGGGTTATCTATAAATTAATTGTTTAGGCAGAATGTTAAGCCCTGGTCAAACGGACTTGCAAGTAGTCGCAAGTAGCCACAAGTTGAACTTGCGTTGGGTGGCCAAACGGACTCGCAAGTCACAAAAAAAACCCACTTCATTGGCTTATAAGTTGCTATAGCAACGAATTGACGTCAACCAACTTGTGTTGACTTGGGTTGGGTGGCCAAACGGTGAAAAACTTGCGTCGACTTGCGGGAAAATTTGATCTCGACCAAAATGAGTGCAAGTCATCGCAAGTGTACCCAAGGCCTGGCCAAATAAAGTCGCAAGTAGTAAACTTGCGTCTCCGTTTGACCAGGGCTTTAGACAAGTGCTTAGGGATGGAAGTCTACAATTAAGCTAGAATGTCAGACTTGTGCTTTAGGAAGGGGGTCTATAAATAGTTGAGACAAACTGTTACACAAGTGCATTTGGAAGGAGGGGGATGTCTAAAAATAGCTATTACAACAGTGCTATGGAGGGGGTGTCTATAAATAGTTAAGATAGAATGTTACACAATGACTTTGGGAGAGGGGGTGTCTATAAATAATTGTGATAGAATGTTACAAAAGTTCACCGAAAGGAAGCTAAATCACTTTCCGAGCCTAGTGGCCCATTAGGCCAGTGCTTATCTCCGGTTTCTGTAGTGTTAAGCCGATGACAATCTTTCACTCCCCCTGGATGGGACACTAATCCATCGTATATTAGTTCCCAGCCCAAGCTGGCACTCATTTACCAACCTCATAAGGATGGAAAGCTAAGTAAGCTTTGGCAGAAAATATCACACAAATGTTCGAATTTCAGCTGAGCCAAGGTTCGAACCTGGGACCATGTGGATGGAAGGCAGAGATCTTATCAACTGTGCTAACCACGCCACCTTTGAAAGGAAGGGGGCAATTGGTCTTGGCCTCTTTTCTTTTACCAAATGAAAGTTTTGAACTGAGATTTTGACAAAGATTGAAAGTCAAGATCAATATTTGATCACATTCTTTTCAGGCGATAGGCCTGGGATACTCTTTTCTCTAGGTGAAGTTTAGGGTCTGGGGTACAACCTCAAGAAAAAGTTGAACTCAGAATTATGCGGATCTTCTTCTTGGTCTTTTGGTGGTGTTTCTGATGCCGTAAATGCCAGGATTCCTTAGTACCTGGGAACTGAGTATGTTTTAGCAAGTAAGAATTATCCTTGAGGTAAAGGGTCAAGATATACGAGAACTGTACTCAACCAAAACCAGGGAACTGAAACTGAATGATTTTATGTGGAAAGGCACATGATCAGAACAAAGTGTAGAGTTAAACTTGTAGATAAGTGTGTCAAATGCCAAGCTTCTGGAGTAGGTTGGGATTAAATTGATCCAAAGGAGTTTGTGAAGTGTTAAGGTGGCAAAGACACGTGCTTCCCAAGGAGGAGGATCGTAACCCGGTTACTAGGCAGGTCCATTAATTAAAAGTAAAGGAGAAAAAGTCCAAGGAGCAAGTACCTAGAAAAACATGATTTTAATGCCTAGAGGAGAAAAAGAAAACCAAGGGTATTGTAAACAAGGATACTTTGGATCAACGAAAATGGAAAGCAGCCATCAAGGCACAAAATGTTGACCCAAGCATACTTGGAAAATGATGTTAAAAGTTTTTTGTTGTTAACGACTTAACAGGAAATCCACAAACAAGTCAGCCTGAATTTAACAAATGCTCAACCACAGATATCTTTGAAAGAATGAGAAAGATGGATTTAAAATTAGGTACAAATAGTAGAAATAATTGCAGGGACAATATGACAACCTTTTACGGATTAGACAGACAGGTTAGTTCCCTGCAGAAGCTGGTAATCTACTACACGTTTTTTTTTTATAAGGACAATTTTATAAGAACAAGGCTCAAATTCACTGAAAATTAAGAACAATTTAAGAACCAGCTCAGGCTGAGGTAGAAAAAAAGTGAAAAGTTTCTAGTTGAAACTTTACTGAATCTTGTAATTTATGTTTGCAATGTACTAAAAACACAAACAGAAGCACACTGAAACTAAAGCACCCAAAAATACAATGCGCATCAGTAAAATTTACTGGTTCTTAGGTAAAAAAAGCATGTATACCAATATCTTAAAGATGAACTTTGGGTCCTTTTTTGCAGAAAATGTCATTGACACACAAATGAGGAAGGATGGGTTAAAGAAGGGGCATTGAAACAAACAGTTTTACAAGCCTAAAATTCATGGAGCCAGCACTTATCTCATGCTTGTATGGTTTTAAGTGGATGAGAAGATATTTAATTTTAGGCAGCCCCAGGGGTTGAGCCCAGATCTTGTAAATACTGACAAAGATCTTTAAAAATTTTCCAACTATGCCATGAATAGGAAGACAAATGGTTTCAATCTTACAAGTGTTGTAACTGCTATAGGCTTTTGTGAACACTGAAAAATTGCCCATAGCATAAGCCGTTGGCAGGCAAGCTAACTTATAATTAGTCCTAAAACAACCATACAAAATTGACCCACAAATCCATTTTAGAAATACCCTTGGTCAAGAGCAACTGATAAAAAAAATTAAAGACAAGGCCTGACAATGACCAATGGCCCCACAACATTTTTTGCCTTTTTTGGGCCTGTACAGACCACTAACTTTTAATTGGTGGCCTGTTGGACCTGCCACTTTCATTGAAAGAAAATTTTATAAGATCTGGCATTTATCAGAATCATGGATGATGATCCCAAAAGAACATTTAAAATGAATGATAGAAAGTTGGGCCAGTAAATTTTTTATTGGGCCAGTCAATTTCAAATTTTATTGGCTCAATGAGCCACTAACTCAAAATGCTAAACATCAAGCTTGTATTTGTCAGGCAATAACAAGTTAGCTTGCAAACCACTGGCTTGTTTTCTAGGGATAATTGTCATGTTATAAAAGCTTATTAAATGACGGGTTATTATCAGTAAAGTAGCTGAAATGGGAGATAGGGCTAAGAGTGCAGATTTTTCATTAACTGCTAACCAAGTTGATATTTCCTGCAAAAGAAATAAGTAGAAAGAGTCAGAGTTGACCTTGATTATAATCATTACATCAAATTATTGCTTACCTTAGTACTCTCGGGTGCCAAATAAATGTCCCCCCGCCCCATCCATATTAGTATTTCGTTTTTTCCCTAACCTCTCAGACTTTATTAGGAATCCCCCCCTTTTTTTAATTTTCTGATTTCCTAATTTCAAATTTTTTTGGAGTTTCTTAAAGAGATATATTAGTTTTCTCAAATATTTGTGTTGTAATCATGCCTATAATGGTAGTGCCAGCAAACAATTTCTTTGTAGATTTTCTGACCCCTCCCTTCCCCCCGCTTATCAGGTTTTCAAAAATTTTCTGACTTCCTGATTTATTCCACCCCAAACCCCTACCATTTATTTGGCACCAAAGGGTAACAATCTCAAAATAAATTTTCAAAAACACTACAGAGCAATATTAACACTATCAAAATTTTTTTCTACAAATTAAATGTCTTGTTCACTTAAATACAATTGTCACAACTTAACATTTCCAATTCAGTTGGTATAACACTAAAAAATTAATTATAACCAAATTAATAACTCCTATTATAATTTTATTGTACACTTACAGAAACTAATGTCCAATACCTCTGATCATTTCAGAGAAAATATAATTATTTGATTTTTAATTATTGATGAAATCTTAGATTCTGAATCCCTAGATCACCTCCACATAAACTGTAAATATCAAAAATATTTATGTTTAAAAGAAAAAAAAAATTATCTGATTATATACAACAAAAAGTTTGTGTGTTTGGCTCTGACTTTGCATTGAGGGTGAACTCACCTCAATTTGAAACAAAAACATTTTTATTTAGGTTTTGAAAAAAATACTTAGTTCAAAGCTCTTCAGTTCTTTAAGGTTCAAACAAAATTTTGAGAAACTTTTTCAAAATTAGTTTTCAAATGTAGCTGAAGTATAATTAACCCTTTAAGCCCCAAACACGACAAATGGCGTGTTGGCAAATTCTCCCAACTGAGTTCCATACTTTCTGTAGAAGTAGTTTGGGAGAATTTCGCTTTTCAACTTCCACAGCTTATTCCACTTGATCAATTCCAAGTTTCTCATTACAAGTTATACTATTTTGCTTGAGTTATGTAAGGAGAAATTAGACCTTGATAAATTGCCTGGGGATGAAAGGGTTAATACTATTTCAGTCACTGACTTACAACCCTGTTCGGTCAGTGAAGCAAAAATATCTTCATCAATTCAGGATTTAAATAACCTTGATTCACTACAAAAACAATTATTTTCTACCCTTAAACTTCCACAAATTATGGGTACAAAACTATCATTCCCATTGGTGTCAATACCTAGTAATTAGAAAACAGACAATTTGAAAAATTTAGTTAATTCTCCCCACTCATCATATTCCAATACAATTTTACATGAAAAACAAATTTTAAGTTAAACTTGAACTCTTCATGTCCCAACATTCAGTGGTAAACAGAGGACACTAAATGAGCGAGTGAAGACACAAAATAAGGTCTTAAAATGAGTGAAAGATTTTCTTCATTAAAAGAATAATAATTGAATCTTCAAGCATTGATGTACTATTCTGTTAAATAATTAAATAGTTATGGATGAAAACAAAGTATAATTCTAAAAAAAAAGTGCTGCATTGTTGTTATAAAACCACCGACAGTTATTTTTCACATGTTAGGATAACATTGTTTAAATAAGTCTGACAGAGATTGGATGAAGAAATTAATAGTATCTTAAATAAAATAAATATTCTTTCTTGGCCAAGTGGTTTGTATAACAGCAGATAAACACCAATTTTTAGTGTTTTTTACCAATATCATTCATCCAATCTCTTATTAACGACACTGTGATAGTGTTTAAATGCCTTAACAACCTTGTTCCCAAATATTTATGTGACCAGTTTCAAAAGAGATCTTCAAGAGGTACTAGGGTAACACGATCTATAATAACTTTGATGTTCCCCATTGGAATGGATTAAGCAAAACCTGAAGTCATTAAGTAGTTTGGCCAATTTTAAAAAGTGTATTTTGTCTTGTAATATTGATGCTGAAAAGCCCTTTTAGGAAGCAACAATAAACATATGTATGTATGTATGTATGTACTATGCACTGAAAGTAACTACAGAAAACTTGAAAATTTTGGCCACTATTTTCTATGATAATAAATACAATCCCCTTTAACTTTGTTCAGCCATAGCAAGGTATAATAAGTATTAATACTATTAGAAATTAAATAATAAAGATTAAGAAGCTTAAGAAGCAGAAGGAAAAACTAACTCCAAACACTTACTGCCAGAATTTAGTGAAACTATGTACAAAGTAGGAATTTATATACAAGCAATAAGTGTAAGTTGTAGCATTATCATTACTATGCACAACTCGCTTTACTTTTTTAGCACACTGACCTAAAAAGAAAATATACACGCCTGAGAAACTGAAATATCTGTGATTTTATCATTGCTTATGATTAAAGAAACCAGTTTTAGTTAAGGATGCTACTGGCTGGGCTCATTCTTATTATCAGGTAAAACATAACCAAGGATCTCATCGACACTTCCAAGAATTACATCAGCATCTTTCTCTAAGCCACGTCTAGACCCTGCTCCACTGAGAACTCCTATTGTCATACCAAGGCCAGCTGAACGTCCCATACCAGTATCTGCAGTGGTATCACCAATGACAGCTGTTTGGCTTGGTGGCACATTTAAGGCATTGCAGATGTGTAGAGCATTGTCAGGAGCTGGCTTTGGGGTAGAGTTATGATCATCGCCACAGACAACCTTATCAACCATATTATTAATCCCCAATCGGCCTAATGCTGACATGGTACCATTTCGAGAATCGGCTGTACAAACAGCAGTCTTGATTCCTTTTGACTTGAGAGTTTGGAAGATTTTTGGTAGATTTCCCAGTGGCTCTAATATATCAGAGTGACCTGTATCAAAGTCTTGACAGCATGCATCAACGAGTTCACAGGCCGCTTGTTTGTCAATACCAGCCTCTACAAGGACCTCCTTGAACTTGTCTGTTATTTCTGCTATTGTAGCATGTGCGAGCAACCCATCATCTTTGTATTCTTTGTTGGTACGGCAATAACCTACAGCTCTGTAAAGTTTGTCTGCAAGTTTAAGACCTGTTTGTTCTTCTAGCTCAACTACGTATCTCTCCATCCACTTAAGCCATACAGAGTTAACGTCAATCAGTGTGCCATCTTTGTCGAATATGATCAAAGAGAGCGGAACAGTGGAACTGGCCCCTGAGCTACAACCATCTCCAGACAGAGTGGAGTATGCTACGGCAGACCCACAGGATTTATGTTGAAAATGGTTTGCCTTTGCCCAAGGTGCATTGCCTGCAGATATATGGTTGTTAGAAAAAAAGGCAACATGCCCAGGGAGTAGCCCCATAAAAGAAAGTGATTGAAAAGTTTTTAAACATAATGTCATTCAACAACTTTAAAAATTACTCAATTGAATTTTTTTTTCTTCATACTACTTTGTAAGATCAAATAATTGATTATCCAAATGAGGTAAAAAATTAGATGTTTTTTTCAAAAATAGCTTAATAGTGATCAAAAATCTCTGAAAACCTCAAAAACAAATCTCAGTTTTAGACATTGAAGGGGTGCCAACTTACTCTTTCTCTTTCCTTTAAGTTATTTTGTTTCCTGTTTCAGTTTGAAAAAGTTAAATTGTTAAAAGTCCTTTCTAAAAAGGGTACCAGCATTAAAAAAATCTGCTGCTGATCAAAACAATAAAATATAAAATTAGTTTTCAATTTCATGTTCATATTTAATTTAGCTTCAATGTCTGTCCTAAAGTTCCATGCAATATGTTTTGTCTATAAAGTATCCAGTTTTTTTTCCGATAAACTATACATCAGGTAGCTTATTAATTTGGTCTATACGGTCACTATTTTCTTCTCTTCACAAAATTATTTTATGGTGCCTGTTAGTCAGTTTTCCTTTATCGATTTTTTTGAATAATTTAATACAAGTTCTAGGTCAAGAAATTTTCTGTTATAAAAAATATTAACTATGATTAGTAGCCCTGTTGATCATAAATTTTCTATCGACATTCTACAAGCCTGTACTAAAATATAATTACACTACATTTTTTTCCTAGAATTGAACCTGCTCTAACTTCCTTTGTACTATCATAACATAGATTTCCAATTAACCTCAATTGCAAATGAAGTAAGTGTTAATAGCCCTTGAAGGCGAATAATAAGCTTTAACTATGAGTCCGTGAGGTCACGAGGTCTAACTTTTCGGATCAGAAAACTAATCAGCCAAAATAGTGTTTACGTAATTAAGTTATGAAATACTTATTCATTATCTATTTATTTGTTGAAGAAACACCATTGAAAATAGAAAGCCTACATAAAGGTCAATCAGAATGACAAGAGTATAATATAATATTATACTGTTATTATAAATAGCATATTACCTCTACTTATGGGTGTGTGTAATCCCTGTGGGCTCGTCACTCTTTCCGACCAAACAGTATGGTTCAGCACAGGTAATGCATTTGCCTTAACATCCTCATTTGCCACTGGATCTTTGTACCCACTCCTGTAGGTAATCAGCAGTATAAGACAACAGGAAAAGGTGCCTGTATGTGTAGGCACTGGTAGGTAACGACTAAACTTTTATAACACTTCAAAATCAGGGGTTTCAGTGTTCTAGCCAGCTTTAAAAAATGACAGGGCACCCTAATTTGCATATCATTAATATGCATGATATGTAATTTGCGACGATGATGATGACACCAAGGCAACGAGCAAAAAATCCGCTGACCGATTATTGTGGCTCAGGAATTTAGTGTCTGAAAGCAATTATTTTCGAGCGATCGCGATCGTTCAAAATTTGTTGAAAACAACTTGGAAAATATTGCATGGAAACCTCAAAATATAAAATATTGGGGTTTTTTTTATCTCAAATCTTTATTAAGACAAAGTACAGGATCACAAAAAATGACAGGGCACTGGAGGAAAATGACAGGGCGCACAGAAAAACGACAGGGCACTGCGCCCTGTCGTTTTGGCCTAGCTAGAACACTGCGTATCAAAAAGATTTTGAGAAGAAGTTGACAAATGTTATATAAATGGCTTCATATTTTTTCTTTGCAATGATTTTTGATTCAAATGCCAGTATATTTTAAAAGTTTTCTGTTTATATGAATAACAATCATTTTTTACTCTTGATACTTTTATTTGGCATATAAAGGATATAGACTTTTTAAAAAAAATTGTTGGCTTGTTTGTTAAAAAGTAGATGATAGTTTTAATATTATACAGCCAGAATTGTGAAAACTTTCTAATCATAATGTTAAAGTAATAGTATTGAGAGTTAAATAATTTTTTCTCAACAAAAATATATTGAAATTTATAATTTATACAGTTTTTTTTTCTCTTACTCGTTATTTGCAGCTGTTACCAACACTGGGTCTCCTTTAGCACTAAAACCAAATCCGTTGTTTTGGTCCCATGCAAATATAGCCTTCAATCCTTGACAAAAATGAACAACAATTAAAATTTAGTCTCACATGACAGTTTCACTGGCAACACAATATTCATTCAATAATTGTTCAATTGTGTAGTTTTCATAGTGTGCAATATTTTTGTATTTACTTTTTTTGAACAAAAAAAAATGCTGTAGTTAAATTAGGGCTGGAAATTACAGTTTTGCGATTAAGTCAGTTAAAAAATGAAAAGTTTCAAGCATATCTTAAGAACTGGAACAACAAATTATACTACTATTAAAACTAAAGTTGATATTTTGCAATTGGGTGAAATATTTTAGTCATAAAGTGCAAAACTTTTGGTCTCTTTTGTCACAATTATGAATGCAATTTTGAGCCTGTAAATGGTTACCATACAAATTAGATACACAACAATGTATTACCTAATTTAAATTCAAAATAAAAGAAATATAACTAATAAAAAACCATTTTCAACTCTGCATCTTAATTTTTATGTTTGGAAACCACTGCTTTTGATCTAAAAATTCAAATTTAGCTTTTTTTCCCTCTAAAAGAGCTTTTTTAAAGGCAAACAAACGAAATTAGATATGCATCTAAAGGACATCATACAGTATTGGTTTAAATATTTAAATCTTTAATGTAATAGCTGCAACTGTTGGGAGACTACAAATTATTTTTTTAAGTACCTTATTTATCCTTCGTATTTATTTATTTATTTATTTTTATTCGATTATTTTTTCGTCATCCGCCATCGGTCATCCGTATCTTCACTTTACCAACACCCGGACTAAATTGACTAATATTATATGACGTCGATAAATGTCTTGACAACAATCTGTCAAATCTTGATGTAGGCGTTCTCGAACGTTTTCGGCAGTTAGCCCGTTTGAACAATATTCTACTTTGTTTTTCCGATAAACAGTTCATCAGCCTTTGCGAAACAACATAAATTTTTTTAAACAGTTTTTACCTGCGAAACTTTCCTGAACTTTGACTGCACGAGAGAACTGTTGTCCTTGTCTTGCGACAACACCAGAAAATAGTCTCTTTGTACACTGAAAAGACATGATCGATACCGCTGTCGAAATGAAAAGAAAATATTTGGAAAAATAACTTTCAACTTTGAAATTCTTAAATCTATTTATCTAGTGACCAAGATGAGGAAAAACAGATATACAACTATTAAAACAGGTCCGAACCTCAGTCACCGTGTGTGAAATATACAACATTTTTTACGGAGGGAACACGGAAAATTGGTTTTATACCGGTAAAACGCCGGTACATTGAAAGAGCTATCAAAGTGAACAAAACCTTATCTGAAAAGACCTTTTTTCCTGATGTGTTTTGAAATAGATTAAAAACAAAAAAAAAATATCGCGAAAAATATGGGTTCAATGAGCGGGAATTTTCGCAATTTACTGTACCAGTTATACCGGTTCAACAACAAATTTCCAACGACAACACCAAACATTAAAAAACCAAAAAATAAACCGACAAAGCAGAATGCACTAACCTTTTTCTGAATCAAAAATCCTTCTTTAGAGTGGAATGGGAGATTTTGTTGATTTTTCTGCGTTTTCACTCAACGCTAACACTATTTCCATTTATGAAAACACTAACTACAATTCCGCCATTACTGGAATGAATACAAACCGTGGTACTTTCTAGTTTTATGAAGGTTTTTCACGTGTGATGACGTAAATATTTCAAGGAACGCCATTGGTCGAGCAATGAGGACTTTGACCTGAGCCTCACTTTGACGCAACACACTCGGAAAAAACGAATATGCAGCAAATATTTGTAATTATTTTCCGTAACACTTCGAAAACCTTTTAATGAAAGGATGGGTCCCTTGAAATATTCAAAAATTATTAAGCTTCAGTCGATTTTTTTTAAAAGAATGCATATGTTAAAATATTTTTTAAAAAACGAATTTTACAACTTGCTCTCGAATGCATTCTGATTCCCACGAGACCGTTGAGAAAACACCGACGCCCCTCCCCTTTCACTCCCTCTTGCATTGTGCCTCCCCATGGGGGGTAACCACGAGTGTTCCTTGGGCCCTGACTCATAAATAAATACTTTATTATGGTCGACAGCACAGGTTTTGGCGTGAAAGTCAATCTTAATGAAGGAGGAAAACCGGAGGTCCCGGAGAAAAACTCTCGGAGTCTGATCGAAATCGACAAATCTCTACCCACGTGGGAACCCCAAGAATCGATGTCATATCCGTTGTGGTTGGAGGCTTGCCGTCCGTAGTGATAACAAGACCAATCTGACTCCCGCCTTTTACTTTTTTTATGCACATTTCGTTGTTGACCTTAGGCTCAACAATAATAAAAATAATTTGAAAAATATATGCTAATAACCAATGAAAAACCGTGCGAATGATCAATTTGTTGTCTACGTTGGATTACTAAAGATCGTGATCAGTCGAAATAAATAAATATGTAAAATATTCGTATCAAAAACAGACTTCAGCAAAGACTGATCAAACAACATGGATGCAACAAAAGTTCACAATATTTCGACTGATATCGGTGGTTCTGAAAAACGGACAAGATGCTGAACAGTTAAGAAAGGACACCCGACAACGCCACTATTGTTGTCGGTTGAAGTTCGATTCTTACATCGCAGCGACCCGGACCAAACAATGTATATTGTTTTTCATGGTGTCGGGTTTGTTTGAAAGAGTCATGATCACTGCATGGCAAACAATATTTAAATTATGAGTGAGATAATAGTCTGCGTCGCAGCTAGTCGAAAAGTCTGAAAAAGAAAAACTGACACGTTCGCCTTCTGCACCGCAGGCTACGATATGAGGGCTTAAAATTATAAAATTTTGAGTTTTTTACTGAAAAGTGTTAACACAAGTTGTAGAGAGGCTGTTGAAATTTGAGGCAGTACGGGCGACGAGTTGTCTTCTTTGTATAAAATAAACAGGAATATTGACTGGTACAGCCGTCTCTCGATATTATTATTTAACTCGAACCTTCAAGGGAAACTGAAAAAGGTTCGAGTGATCGAGTGCTTGGAACCGCCAAACGCTCAGAAATAAGGAAAAAATAGTATTTCATACAGAGCACGTCTTTATAACAGTGAAACTGGAACAATATTGCTCATTCACTACTGTAGAAATCAGGTAACGTAGCGTGAAACAAAACAAAAACAAAGCCGTATGAAAGACGCGTACTGCAAACAGTGTATTGATTACAAATAGAACAGCCCAGGTATCGACAGACAAGGATCGAGTTATCGTGGGTTCGAGTTATCGAGGGTGAAATGACTTGTAAATGTTTTACAGAAGTCGAGGGGAAATCAATTTTGGTTCGAGTTTGCGCGAGATTCGAGTTATCGAGATTGGACTGTTGTTCATTCGTTCTCAAGTTTTTTTTTTTTAATTAATAGATATTCAAGAGGAATTTCCCAATTTTATTTAGTCTTATGATAAAAAAAAGCAACTGGACTTCTCTGGGTAAATAGCTTATATTTTCAAAAGGTATAGTTTCGATCTAATATCCTGACCTACAGAGCGTCCCGCATTTGGCGAGAAGCTCCCGCATATGCATTTTGGTCTTTGTCCCGCATTCCCCGCACGCAAAGCTAATTTCTGTAAAACATCCCGTATTTGTTGCGTAACAAGGAGAATTTAGTGTCGGTTTCAGTTCATTTTTAAATCAGTTTTCTTCAATCATTTTAACCTTCGTCAGATAAGGTTAAATAATATCGACTTCTCTACCCACGCACAGGACGTGGTTATTGTGTCTCCCTCAGACGAGCTGTCTCCGCACTAGATACCAAATTTGCTTAGCAATTTTTTAAGTCAAGTAAAATTTTTTGCCTCTTCACAATACAAATATAAGATTGAATTTTGACTTTTAAATTTACTTTAGTAGACAGAGCCTCTTGAGGTGTTGACAGCTCGATTTAATACGAGTTTTAACAGAACAACCAGAGTGATACACAAAAAAACCTTTCGTACCTTGTCTATTTGCAACGGGCAAAAAACATCTTTCGTGTGGCAAAAACTTTTTGTGTTGACTTTGCACCAATAGCATGAATTATATCTTTACCGCCATTTCGCTTTCTTTAGAGAGCAAATTTATTTAGATTTCGCGACAGAGTTTGACATCCTTCTCTTGATAACTTGTTTTGTGTACCGTTGAAAGCGAGAGTTCAGTAACTGAAAAAGGTTTCAGGACCCCATTCTGCTGCACGATTGTGAAACCCTGCATTTTAATGTGGTTCCTTGTGCAACGAGTAGCAGATGGTATTTTTGGTTTTGAATGACAAGCGAAAGTGCCTCTTGCAGCGAAATGCGTTTATTTAAAGATATTTTAAAAAATCTATTATAAAAGCAACAGGAACGCTAAGTCTGACTTTATTTCTTTCATGTGATGTAGCCGGCTTTATTTGGATTCTAAGAAATTTTATTTTTCCCCTTGGGGGAGATTGTTTAAAAGTTTAATACAACTGTCAAGAGATTATGCTAAACTAATATTTTTGTCGCAAATTAGCCACAGCCCGCAGAGATTTTTCTGTTTGTGAGAGAAATAAACTGATTTTAAACCCTGAACTCCTGAGAATTACCAGCAGTTATTTAAGCTAGTAATAGAAAACATAATTGTGTCTTTCATGACTACAGTGCTTTTCTGCACATCATCCATGCCCCATCAGTGCCCCTCTCTAATCTGTCCGTAACTTGGCGGGTCTGTATATCTGATTAGCTAGATGAGTGATACTATATTATTAGGATGGCCTCTCGTCCTCTTGAACTCATATTTGGCATTCAACCAAGCACGGCGGCGTGGTTGGCGCAGTTGGTATGATCTCTGCTTTGGAACCACAAGGTCCCAGGTTTGAACATTTGTGAGACCTTCTTTTCCACCAAAGCTTACTCAGCTTTCCATCCTCATGAGGTTGGTAAATGAGTACCAGCTTCGGCTGGGAGCTAGCCTGCGATGGGATTAGTGTCCCGTCCAGGGGGAGTCAAGGACTCTCATCCGCTTAACACTACAGAAACCAGAGATACACGCCGGCCTAATGGGCCACTGGGCTCGTAAAGGATTTAGCTTTAGCTAGTTTAATTCAATAAGTGAAATCAAATATAAAAGCGTTCTAGTTTCACAGTTTCCGAAATAGCAATACAAGCAAGGTAAAAATATACGTCAGTGTTTTCCTAATGTCTTGTCTAACTACTTTCAATGGTTTTTCAAAAACCATTGAACAAATATTAATAAATCTTTCTTATGACTGCAGTTGCAATATAGTACTACTGCCAAAAGAGGCGCTCTTGCTTAGTCAAGTGAAACAGCAATGTGTCTGATCAACAGCACATCTGATTTTCACTCCATGACATCTATATTTCGTGACGATGAAAAGATCTCGGCATTCTTTGGATCTACTCTGATGCTGAGTTGTATCTTCTGAAATTCTCTAAAGTACGTTAAAAAGAACACCAAAAAACAGATCGCCATAATCCACTCGCTAAACGTACTAACCAGATGAGCATCATAACCCTACAAGAAAGTATATATAGTAAGTAGTTAGTTGAAACATCTGGGAGATGTAAAAAGGGACGAGAGAAGGGGGAGGGGGAGAGGACGAATTGTGATTATTGTGACTGTATACCTCTTATTGGCATACAGTAAAAACCCACGTATAACGGAACCTAGATTTTTCCAACTTAGCCTAAACTGGTTTTTATAGAGATGGTATTTAGTTGGATTCGTTGTGAACCTTTAAGTGACATTAATGGCCTAAGAAAATCGACCTGCTCCAAACAACTATGTGTTTATAGTATAGTCTGTAAAAAACAGTACCGATATCGCATTCAGAGATCATGAACTCAAATCCGAGTGAAGCTTAATCCATTGCTCTCAAATGAAAGTTGTACTGGGAATAAATACTAGCATAACACCATACTGACTTAACTTTCTTTTCCATTAAAGCTTACTCAGCTTTCCATCCTTACGAGGGTGGCAAAATGAATAATAGCTTCGGCTGGGAACTAACTTGCAATGGATTAGCGTCCCGTCCAGGGGGAGTCAAAAGAACTTTAAGCAATGACGGCAACGCCGACGGCGACGCCAAAAAACAATAGTAAATACAATAACTGCACGTTGGAATGCATCGAGCTGAGCACCTGCACGCAGTTGTCGGTAAAAACAGAACGTGAAAAGACCTATTTTGGAGTTCTGGGGACGACGAGGACGTGATAACAAAAATAT
>JAOEHV020520532.1:2208-35180 GCA_025447995.2 Isaurus tuberculatus
TCGCCCCCCCCCCCCCCCCAGCAAAATTCCTGCGTACGGGCCTGAACACAGCTAGTTGGCAGTATATAATTGAAATAACTTCAAACTAAAAATTAGATATATATGCAAAAGTTTGTAGAGTTGACGTCACTTTTATTAATGCTAACGAGTGCTTGTTTGAGCTTTCAGTCTTTGGTGTATTTACAAGAGTGATTCTTGTTTCTATGGTTTCTTTTCTTGGTTAAAATTATCAATAAAAGCTATCTATTGTTCAATTCTTACAACAACTTTACACTTTTTACATTTGGAATACGTTTACAAAGAGAGTATTAAATTAGTTTTGTTCATATTGGTTGGCGATCTCTACAAAACCGTCATTATACATAGAGGAAAAATGTTTAACTATTAATTTTGAGTCTATATATAAGAGCGAGTGGTTTTAGTACTACATAACTAGTTGGATTAAAAGAAAATGAACGAACAGTTAACCAATAGATATTGAAAATATAAAAACGCGATTTCAACTAACTGGTATAACTGCTAAAATAATCATCAAAATGGCTGTTAAACTGATTTTCGAAGCACGATAATACATCGATTCTAAGATCATGTTATTTGGAAGACGGAGCTGAATTGAAGGAAATGTTAAGAAAGCTTAATTTCCTACTATTTTTGGTATTCCCACGAAAATGAAAAAAATAACAAAACCAGAAAATCTCTCAACATTGCTACTGCTTTGACATCTTGATAAAAAGACTAATGTCGAACAGATAAAACTCTCTAGATAATGACAAACTTATTCCCTGCTAGCTGGCAAAGGTCTCTCAGCATACTTAGACTTTTAATATAAAAAAAAGGAAATAACAGTAATTCTATCTTCTTTCACTACTTATAACTTATGTTGTTATGAACTAATATTACTTATCAAATCAAAAACTCGAAATTTGCTAAGAACCAATCAGTATCTAGTTTAGAGGCCTAAAGCCTTTAGGCAGCTATAAAAATTGCATCTATATTTTTTTACCTGATACAAAGTTAATCTTTTTTGGAAAAAAAAACTTAAAAAAAATAAAATTTCTGAAAAAGCAGGCTAACTATTCGCTGTTTTGGTAAGTCTCGATGGAATTACGTACTCTAGATCACGCAATTCTAATAAGGAACTCAATCCAAGCCTCGGATCCAGTTTTTGCATACAAGAGTCACACAAGGGCTAACGTTGAGCTGTAGCTATTGAACCGTAGTGACTATATAATACTTAAGAATTGTTTTCAGTCAAAATTGTAAAATTTAAAATTTAATCTGTGTTTGCTCAATATTTTTAATGTTACGCGTGCTTTCAAATAACTGTTAGCATTTTCTTATTACCTATATTTATTTGATTTATTTTAATGTATGACAGAGATAGTATTTGTTTTACGTAGTATTTGCTACCTCATCCAGTAAAGTTAATATTGGAATTTTAAACACTCCTAGGGCTAGGCGGAGTTCTTCGCTCAGGAGACTCGGATGATTTTGCTTTCGGTGAATGAATGATACTATTGGTTGTCGGGGAGTGACTGCCCATGGGAGTTGCAGAACTCATAGAGATCAGGGCCGCACTTGCAGCTCGTTCGCTTTGGTTAAAGTCCGCTTTATGACCTTGGGGTCTCTGAATAACGGAAGCCTTTGGTGAGCTACGTTCTGCTTGTGCTCGGGAAAGATGTGGCGGCGGCGGACTAGCATGATCTCGGTTCTCTCTTTCGCGTTCCCTCTTGGGATCCTTGTGACCACGTGCCAAAGAGACCGGTACCCCTAGGGGCGGGTAATAAACACAACCGGAGCATTTACCCGTAGCGCAACATCCCGTGGGGGAATAATCCGACATGTTCATGGGAACTCCGTGGGGTATGCCTGGGAGTGGCGAAAAGGCCGAAATTCCGTTCCCAATCGAAGGTCCATATGGGAGAAGACCCCTTGTTCCTGCAGGGAACATGTGCCCACGAGCTCTTGCTTCCTCGTGGCTTGGCAAGACACATTCAATAGTTTGGACAATGTCACCACCACAACCTTTGAGGATCAATTCAAGGACGTTACGTTTTTGTTCCGGAAACAATCTCATTAAAATATCCATAAAACGTGCGTGTTCGTTAGGAGAAAGTGCTGGTTTTTCCGGATGTTGATAACCGTTCGATAAATTTCCGCCGGGAAACATGGCAAGATTGTCCGGCCGCATGCGTTTTCTTTCGGAAGGTAATCGGTTTGTTTCGTTTCCTTCTTCTTCTTCGGCACGTTCGGCGCGTTCTCGTTTGAGATTTTCCCGGGAGTAGTCTGCTGTTCTCTCCATTGAAGAATCTGCGAAAGTTTAATCAAGAAGGTTCTTAGTTTGCGACGCGAAAACTCAAAATACCGCTGTCGTTGCTCATCAAGTTCTATAACAAGATGTCTTTATGTAAAAACAACCAAACTGTATAAACATCCCTTAAATAAACTATTTCGAAAAAAGGCAAAATGTTTTTTTCTGACAGGGTAGTGAAAACGTCTAACGGCAGATGAGGTTAAGAAACCCAGCCTATCTTGGCATAAAAGACTTGTATGAATGTTAAGTTAAAATTGTAAAAGACTGCTGTTTTGTTTAAAACACCATACAAGAACCAAATATATTTGCAATTCAAAAATTACTTCTATAATAAACTAGAAAAGATAAGATTTCTATTGGATCCCCGGTTTGCATGCTATATATGCATACTGTAATTTGACAGGTAAAGCGACTTTAACTTGCGATTATCACAGTTTCTCCATGCATTCAAAAAAGGTTTTTTGTCTCTCAAATTTGTGTAGGGCAGTTACTGCTTTCCCAAAGGTTAATCATTCATGTCGTGTTTTCAAAAGTCAAAATTACCGTTCTTAAACAAACAGTCACTTTAATAACTACTATAAATGAACTCACACCTAGTTGTAAAAAATTAGAATTCATCAGAACATCAAAAAGGCAATCTTTTCTACTTTTCAAACTAGCAAAATGAATGGTAATTCTAAAGAGCTTCATGATCAGCTTCTTCAAAAGTCAAAAGGAATAACAGCAATGATTTTTATACTCTTCAAGATACAAAATGGTCACTTATAAAACAAGTTTACCAACTGTTTCAAAAGTTAGAACGAATAACATTCAAAAATCGCTTTTACTCAAAAGTAACTAAACTTATGGCAAGTTTAGAGAGTATATAAGTTTTTCAAAACTTGAAAAGAATTAAGCAAAAATCATTTCTACTAGTTAAAACAAGCAAAGCAAGGAGTAACTTTTTTAGGGTTCTATCAACAGATTTGAAAGTTAAAACAAACAACATGCGAAATCGTCTCTTCTCTTCAAAAGAAGAAAAATGAATGGCCATGCACTTTGTAGGGTTTCATTAATTGTTTTAAAATTAAGAATGAGCAGTATACAAAAATCATTTATATTTTCAAGAAAAAAAATGAATGTTCACTTTATGTTATGATAATGATAGGTTAGGCAATGAATCATACATTTAGTAAACGCGAAAACAAATGGTTTAGAGATCATCGACTGGTGCAAAACTTAGAATCAATAACACAAATCATTTCACTCTTTACAGGGTTTGATCAACTGGTCCAAGTGTTGAGATATTCTGAATGTGAATGAAAATTAATCTTAGCAGGATAAGGGTGTTAAAGAAAGATTCAATACCTGAATAAGCATGATGCTTCCACTACAGTCAAAACTATTTAGGCAATATTTAACAGTTTGCATAGTTTTCAGTAAGTAAGTGTATCTGCTTAAAGTTTCAATGACAAAACTTTAGAAATTATTACCTTTTACTTGAAAAAACCCTTTGTTTAAGTTCTCAATTTTTACATGTGTAATGTCCGTCGTGTAACTGATGCACCGATTTCGTGACAGAAACTTGGATCTGCACGTAACTTATAAGCAGTTTATGCAAATGTTTCGATATGATTGGCATGGTGTCTCACAGATGTATTGTTTGTAGTTTGGAATTAATCTGCAACTTATCTATGATAAATCTACTTGACTGAACTCGACATAAAATCATAAAGCTTTTTCATAGAGTCAGATGAAATTTAATGTATAATGTATCGATTGATGACTTTATATAAAGAAAAGCTTTGGTTCTCTCAAATTTTATCTAGCCAATTTAAGAACTATAGCTAATATGAACGATAAAGGTAGTTAGATGTGGTAGCTCTATTTTCTGTTAGATTACTCTATTTAAAGCTAAATCCTTTAGTTTTCAAATCTAGTGTCCCATTGGGACGGCGCTTGATTCTGGTTTCTACAGTGTAAAGCAGATGAAAGTCACTAACTCCCCCTGAACACGATACTATAAGCCATGGAATATTTAGCTCCCAGAAGCTGGTACTCTATTTACCGACCTCGTAATCCAGGAACAGGCCCGTCGGTAGCACTCTGAAAGTGATAAGGCCAGTCCACTCTAAATAGTACCCTCCCCCCTCCCCCCAACCTCTCTTTCCCCCTACTCAGGCACACACACGTTAATCAAAATATGGCCGGATTTTTGGGAGCATTTCTCAAAGGAAAGCCCTGTCAAAATTTGTCAGGCCATAGCCCGAAAGCCTGACCCGATCTGAAGGATTTGAGGAAAGCTAACTCAGTTTTTGAAAGAAAGAATATCACACATAAGTTCAAATCTTGGCAGAGCCAGCGAATGAGCCCGAAACCTTGTAGCTGGAAGGCAAAGATTTTACCAAATGTGCCAACCATGCTTGGCGTTATTTCTTGCATACGAACGTTTCTAAATCTTAAATCCTTCTGTTCCTATTTCACAAACTGTTCCCAACTTAATTTCATTGATTTCAACCGAAACCACTCATTACCCGTTTTTATCATTGGTAAGAACGACAAATTTGTTGACTTTTTAATTAAGATAAATATTTCACAAACACATTTAAAGTTTTAATATCAGAACAATGATAAATACTTATACTGTTAATTCTGACCCTTAATAATTTCAACAAAATGTTAGGCTTGTGAGAACATTTATGCAAGGCTTTAAAAGTTTCACGGCTCAGTTGTTTTTTTCCCCCCAAATTTTGACAACTGGAACATATTATTTCAGATGGTTTTTGACGACAAATAGATAATTATAACAAGGGCATCTTTGCTAAAGAGTTTCTGTGCTTCATTATATCTCATATTTATGTTAGTGAATAAGATAATCTAGATAGGTTAAAAGAAAAAACAAAGAAAGAAGAAAATCAATTTTGGATTCAGTTTGAAAGAAATATACTCAAGAGTAGTGAATCATTGGCGTATTTATCAAAAGGAGTTACGTACATCAACATCGCAATGTTAAAACTTCTTTATATGTAAATAAATAAATAAATAAATAAACTACACACAAGGAAATGAATCAGGTAATTGCCTTTGATTAAAAGTTTTTAAAGCAACGTTTGTTCTCTTGCCATTGTACTAATAAAAATAAGTAGGATCATTTTCAACTTTTGACTACCTCAGTTACTTTAGTACATTTATTGAGCAAACATACTAGAGAGCGTAAATAATCAAGACGCGTGAACAGATACACTTTTGTTTTGTCACACATAGGCTTGAAAAAAATTTGGACTTTTCCCAGATTTGTGTAAAAGTATTTTAGGCTATTGTAGAATGTTCTGAGAAGAATCTTTGAACATGTCGTGACATTTTCAATAATAACTCACTTGTTGCGTAGTTTATTTAGCAGATTAGAAAATTTTCCGCACGATTGAAAGGACCCTTAAGACGTACGGAAATCAAATCTTGCTTCAACAGGCTCAAAACGGATAGCCAGTGAGATAAAAAAACAGGATTTTGCCTGATAACGTTTCGGCCCTCGAAAGTAAGAACACACGTCGGCTTTAAGAGCCTTTATGTAGCAGCGTCGGCCATTTAAAAAACAGATTTGTAAACTACAGGTGCAAAATTCGTGAAATTAGAAACAAAGTTCCCAATATTTATTCCTGCTCTTAGTTTACGAAGAATGAAGTATTCAAGAACAAAAAAACTTAAGTATTGTGACTTGGAATTTTATTCGAAAGCCTATATCGCCGTGGGACGTGAATCATTTAGTTTTAGTCACGTCCAGAATAAATCGTGTGCAATCACTTATGTCTTTAAATAAACGTAAATGATCTACAGACCAAAATTCCACCTGTAAGATCTACCTCGATCCTGTTCTATAATATAATAAAAATAATTTGTGCTCGATAACCTTTCCGAATGAAAGTGAATGAATTGATCGCAGTTATGGAGCGTTTGCCAACTCATGTTTATTGTTTGAATTACAATAATCTTTGCTGCTTCTTAAGTTTTTAGCCATAACAGATAACTTCTAATTTCTTAAAAGAAGTTTAGTTTCTTTCGTTTTTAAATTAACAGTGAAAATATTACTACACGTTTGCGACCAAGAAATACATTGATCACCAAACTACAGGTTTAAGTTGCTTTTAGAACTGTGAGCGAGCTTTTAAACTAAAGTAAAAGGTTTTCACGGCTCAATGAAAACCGAAGAAATTTTCATTTCTACACGACCTTTTGTTTTTTCCTTGATGCGAGGAAAAACAAACCACTTGATTGTTTAAAATTATTTGGCTGTAGTTCAGTTCTAGAGAGAGAAATTCACTCTTAATTCGATGTTCTAGTTCAAGATATTGGCCTCGTTAGTTAAGAAATAAATCTCGATTTTTCCTACCTTGCAATTTTCACTGCGCTGTACGTCTTCTTTGTTCGGACGATTTGTTTTAAAAGTTGTTAACAGTTCTTCGACTTTCCGGCAAAAAAAGTTTAAAGAACGGAAACAACCATACGTCATAAGGCAGAAATGATCGAAGTTGAATTTAGTTTAAAATTCAGACGCCTTAGATAACTGTTTATGGAAATTTCGCCCTGTTCAACCTTTCTTTTGAACAGTCAATTGTTTGATTAACACAGCGTGAAATATTTGTTTGGAGTATTATCAGGGCATTATAGTATTGTATCGACTGGTTGCATCGTGCCGCCACAAGCCGTGTTGCCTTAACTACAACATGAATTCTGATTTGTCAATGTCGGTGTGTATTTCGTTACAGCATTTGATAAAGCAGCTGTCATTGTCCGGGATTTGCGAATCTGAATACTGCGCATGCATAAACAAGAGACTACTTGTTGCTATAATAACATGATACGACATTAGTGACTTTAATCATGGAGCCGAGAGCGCAACTATATGACAATAAGATACAACAACAAAATATCTGTGAAAGATTTCAACCATGCAAATTAACTAACTACTTGACGACTTCCAAAAAGTAAAACTGAAAAAAAATGTCAAGCAAAATGCTTCTCGAAAACTTATTATACACGAAAGCGTTATATTTGCTTTTAAATAATATTTTAAAAAGTATTCTTCTTAACTACATTTTTTTTAAAATTGTAACAAAACAAGTTCACACTTAAAACAAAGTGCCTATTCAAAACAAAAGTTTTCTGATAAATTATTTTTTAAACAAAAAAACCCTTTTTATAAGAACTTGAGGATGTTAATTACCCAAAAGGCCAAATTTAAATATACAATATTTTTGTTTCAAAAATTTAGCGAATAAGGAAAATTTTGAGACATTTCGTGTTGAATAACATTGTACACCACAGTTACTCGCACTGCTGCATGTACAAGAACAATTGTGCAGTAACGTTCTAAAAAATGAAAAATCTTAATTCCTGACAAAGATGAGAAAATTCATACCTTTCAAGGCCGAAATTTAAAAATTTGAAAACCAGGTGAAAAACTGTTGAATTTTATGCAATTAATGTAGGGTCTTAGACTAATTTTGCTTCTAGCCCTAACAATTTCACTATACGCTATTTCTCCCTCCGTAATGCATTGGCAAGAAAGAAACGAAAACTAAGCTCTACATGTCGCGATTCACTCACTTTTAGAGAAAGTGAGGCTAGCAGCTGTCCACAATTTAATTTAGGATCATACTCGAGGCCAAGGAAGAGCAAAGAACATTTGTTTTGTACACTAAAGAAATAAATCATTAATATAATTTGTTTCTCGGTAGTTCATTAGTGACACACCTCTTTAACTGTTTGAGTAAATTATCTAGCCACAACTCCGGCTTACATCTGCGTAACACTGAATAGCAGTAAATCGGTTTAAAGTTCAAGAAAAAAAACATTACTGACTTGAAATGGCTAAAGTTTTGCTAACAAAGTTAAGATGGCAGTTTTCAGTTGCAAGTACCTAAGGTAATACAAATATGAAAAAAGTTATACTCGCAATTTTGTTTTAGACTATTTTTACATCTGTCAGGGTTGATGCCTCCCTAAAATTAAGAACAATCAGCTTTGTACCACAAGTTCAGTAGAATTTCGGACAAAAGTTGTAAAAGTGTACTTAGTTCGGCCAAAATGAAAACATTTGTCTTTCGAATTACCAACCAAGCATTTTTCACATTCTGTTAGTGCTTCGATTTTTATTTGTATTTTGTTCAGTGAAGCACGCAATCTTTTATAGTTCATTAGTGTTTTGGGAGATTGAACAGAAAAGTCAGAGTGGGGAAAAAAAAGCAAAATATTATGGTAAACGTTTCCTACAAACTGCTGTAAGCAATGAGCCCGGTTTTCAACAATGAGACGCCAATGAAACCCCCTGAATCTCAATTCTTAAATGAACTGCAGTGTTTTATCGATCATTATTCTAATTCTTTCTCATGCACCATGAAACACCACTAAATCAAAATGCCATTTTTATATTAAACTAAGCCTGAAAGAGTTTGAAGAGTTTTTAACATTTCGAGAGCGTGAAAATCATTGACTAAACAGTTTTTAAAAGTATAATTCAAAATATAAGTTGCGTTAACAACGAGTCAATGCTAGAAACATCAGCTTTTACCTATACGGTGATGGCTTAACATTTTCGACCAGGACCTGCTTAAATCACGTTATTAGGCCGGAAGTAACTTAGTAGGTAATTTCAATGTTGAAGTTTCCAGTCACGAAAATTGTTACTGTTGAAGAGAGTCTACAAGATCTTAGTCGGTGTATATTTAGGACTTAATGCGTTTCGTTTTTGATAGAATCGAAGCCTTGCATTTGGGTCAATTCTTCCTTGATTGCCCATGACCCAACTGTAGTATTCTAAGGTCTTTAGATTTAGATTTACCCACGATGAGCGTTTGAGGTTTGAGTGTTTTCAACGTATCCTTAGAAATTTTGTTTACTTATTTCTTAACAACCACTGAACGAGTCTCTTGTGTGATAAACTTGTGACATTCACAGTCTTGTTTAGAGACAATTTGAGAAAAGAAATCTCAGTAAATAAAGAACTGAAACAACAAGCGCTAAATAAAGAGCAAGTAGTAGTATTTGGTACTTGCAGCCACTAATATCGGTTTTAAGGGCCAAGTTAATTGAAAGACTGACTTGCACTCTCTTTGGAAGAATATACACTATCAGACAACGTATTAATTCGCGATGCTATGGTTATGGGGCTGTTTACATCAGTGCACTTTGCACAACCAATGTTTGCTTACAGACATTTTGAAACAAAGCTCCAGTGTTTTCCAATCTTGAATTCTGTTTGATAACCTTTTGCAAAACAAGTGAAATGCTGTCGATACCAAAATTCTTTAGATATTATCAATGGCCGGCTGCAGATAAAATATTTGGTTAAAGGCGTTTATTGACCTCCAGTGTCAAAAGATTCCAATTTAGATGAATGAAACCGTTTGCATATGTTTTAAATGTTTAGGCAATTCGTTGAATCTTTTAATGGTTTTGGCGATAATCTAGCCTAAAGCAAAATAATATTAAAATATGTTAATTGCTGGACCATTTTCTTACAAAATAAATCAACTGCAAACTGCAATAAGAACAGTCCAGAAAAAGCCAAAAAACCAAAAAACATATCTTGTCACGATGACAGAAACAACTCCTCTTTCAGTTTTGATAGACTGTTTATTTCTATAAGTATATCTATAACGGCTTTGACAGAAAATCGGCTTTTCTGTTGACGTATCTGTCGAGTAGTTTCTTCAAGTGTTGTTTGTTGTTACAGTATCCGGTCAGGTCGACGTTTTTCTAGAACTACAAACGATGATAAACAAAAACTTTAAAGGTCAACAGTATCAAATTGAAAGTCTTAAGCCATAAAAGTGAACACTGATGGACAGTTATAGCTAAATGATGTTATTAAACCCGAACATGTGGCTGTTGAAAAAGCATTTTAGAGAAAAGAAAAATCAGAATAAAAGCGTTTCAAAGCAAGCGCAAAAATCTGATGTTATTTCTTATTTTAAAATATTAAAAAATAACAATGAATATATATGCTTTAGGTTGATCTATCAACAACTCTGAAAAAACTTTTCTTGTGGTTTTCCGTATACAAATATGGAATTGTATATACATAAGAAGAGAGAACTGAATAAAGAAAAACACTGAGTTATTTAAAAAACAATTTAACATATAACCAAATTTAATTCAATTAAAAAGTATTTTTCTCTTTCTTCTTCTAAAAAGGTCTTAACGCGTACTGTAAATAGCTATGAAATAAAAATACTTTGTTTCCATTGCTGTTAAGTTTATTAGATTTAGAGTTATTACACCCACATATAATTTATTTCATAAAAGTATTTCTTACGAAAAACATTATCTCTATAATGATACATATGAAAGAAACAAACTGGCGTTTTCAAATTGATTAAGAAAATTGCCAACACTGTCTTTTTGGTAAAATATAATAAAACAAGAAAGTGTCGATAAGAAAAAAAAAGGCTTAGCTTACGATATTGATGTAGGCGGTACGGCTTGTTTGATCTGATTATGTTCATATTTTGATCTAACGAACAGTTATAAAATACAAGAAAAATGTTTTATTAAATACCTAGCTGAACCATTTAACATAATTGCTATTGTAACCAGTATATATGAGCTTCTTAGTTGATTAACATAAACAAGTAAATTCGTGGTAAAATCAATTATATTTTGTTGCAATTGATTCATTTTTTCATGTTCGGATAAATTAGATAACAATTTTAGCTCTTGTAAATTTCAGACGCGAAACCATATTAAGATAAGATGTGTAGAACTGTTACAATCATTTTCAATAAACAAAGTTAAGAAGTTAGAACAGGAAGAATTAGCTCCACAATGAAAACAATGATGGAAAAGTTTATCGTCTTACCTTCTGATGAAATGGTTGATGTTGGTGAAGGGTTCAATGACGTTCTTTCACTCGATGTTAGTCCTACGGGAGACGTTGACGATGATGGAGATGAAGGGGGAGCTAGACGACGCTGAGTTTGCTGGCTATGCAGCTGTGATTCATTGCAGAAATAGTTCATAGACTGATTATAAGACAAACCGTGATTAGCATCCGTCTCTTGTGATCTCCTGAGAGCAACCTGCGCGGCCATTACTCGCTGTCGTTCTGCAATGAGGTTACAGTCAGAACAAGTGCAATCTCTCCATTTACAGAATCGTTTATGCCCCTTCAACACAGAAATTACACCATGGTTTCGGCAACGCGCACATTTTGGCGATCTCTGGTTGACTGCTGAGTGCATCGGGTGTAGTGGTCCTTGGAAGGAGCCTGTCTGAACCATTGGAACAAAACAAGAAAAGAGATATTTTAGCTAGGTCTGTGTTTCCTTCGGAGTTGTCGTTATGATGCGTAGTTCCGTTTAGATAAGCTACACCCCGCAGGCCAGAATACTTCGTAAGTCTTAGTTTACAATTAAAAGAAAGATTTTTAATCCTATTGGTCTTTGTGTTTGCTCCCCTCTAATTCTGATGCAGCTAGTTTTTTCAACAGTGGGCTTCACAGATGGACAAACCTGGGCTATTTTGGTTACGGTAGTTGTTGCCAAAATTACCCGAGCATCGAGATTTAAAATTAGAATCAGTGGCTTGCAGGTTTATGAGCTGCACCCCTCGACGATGTTTAAGAAATTTTGTTAGACTACATGTATAATTCAGTGTCTAAATGCGGGCTTGGAACGTTCCAGATTTTTCGATGAGATGAGATGAAATACGACAGAGATCATTTTATTTTGCTTGCCTCAATATCAATTACTTTTTGTAGCGGAAGGGCAGTTTTAAGTGGCTGCAAAGGGCACAAGATGGAATATTCTCGCACGATCGATCGGTCATGCAGAACAGCAGCGAAACCACGAGAGCTACGACAAACGCTCAAGGTCAACTCGGCTGGAAATATCCGAAGTCCATTCATTTCATTAATTCAATGCGCACAGTAGGGAAAATAAATTGATTTTCTGGAAGTGTATTAGTGTCACAAACTTTTTATTCCTTCCTAAATAATAATTTGATTAAATTTGAGAGCAAAATAAGAACAATTTATACAATTATAGTAAAGTCGCGACTATATCTATCGTGATCTAGACTAAAAAAAAAAACTAATACAGAGGATGCAAAACGCGTTGTCACTCAAACTACATTTTAAATGACTGGAGGTTATGAATGTACCTATGACTAAACAAATAGATTGCAACATGCGTGTTACCCAATTTGTTACAGTTAAAATAAAATTGTGAAATTGTTGGCTTTAAGTTAAGTTTTGTTACCAGAATTACCTGCCATAGAGAAACAGAAGACAAAGAAATGATACCAAACTCTATTAAAAGAATACAAACGGATCAACCATTTTAAACAAAGACGAAAATTGGTTTCAATTATAATGCGTTCGTATACTCTTACCTCGAATGATTGATGGGCAGTTGTCATGTGAAAATCAGTTAGATTTGGATGCACGTGGACATTGACTGTTTTGACTGATTGAATTTGGAGGTGACAGGTTGTTTTAAAAACTTAATTTCGCTACAATGCAAAGTGACGCAAACTGGCGAAAGGTTAGGACAGCAAGCAAGGTTAAGTTTAGGCGCCCTACCTCGCTTTTATGTAAACAAAGTTACCATTTGGCGTACCCAGCCATAAGGACAAAGGTACCTGCTGTTGGACTGTTTGAAGTTGTCAAGGAGAAACTGAAATTCTGTAAACTATCAAAAATTTAAACATTTTCTCTACGTCAGCAATTACCAGTAACGTACGTGATTGGATAATCAATATTCAGCTTGACAATTGATTAATAAGAATTTCTAAATTTTATATGCCACCAGATTGTTAGCATTAGTTAGGTTTTTTCTCGGACAAAGCACCCAATTTACCCTAATAAAATTGTTTCCAGCTTTTCGTTTAATTAGTAAATTCCAAACCCTTATCATCTTATAATCTCAACGTGATTTAGTATTTTTATATAATGTATCTTTTTGTGATACATAGCCACACTAGCGCCATACAACACTAAAAGACTCTTTTGGCTTAAATCATTAATATTGCGAGGTCTAGCGTGAAAACTGTTGCTGGTTTATAAACTGAAAGAAAAAATTCTTTAAAGCACAGGGTAGTTAGAACTAGATGGACAAACCAAAACTTTTTGTTACGAAGTAGTTAATTTAGTTTTATCTTTGCGAAAACAAACACGAATTATTTGCAAACTTGAACCAGCCAAGCAAACAATGCTGCTGGTTTCCTAACGACACCAATTGTGTTTTAATGGCTCTATGCTGGATATCTACTGAAAATTCTTAATGCTTGTATTGCTCGATAGCGTAATAAGAAAATAGCTAAAATGGTATAGCGATAAAAACTAGTACCAAGCAAGAAATTAATTCAACAGATTAAATGATAAATGAAAAAAGTAAAGATAAACTTATCAAGAGAGAACATTTTTGCCAATTGAGATGTTATGGAGCTGCCAATAAACACGCCTTATCGCCGCCCAACATTTATTTTTAACTAATCTATATCACAGTATCAATTTCAAATACGCCATCTGTCAAACATCATTAATAACGTGAAAGATTGCCTTGAGAACTGACTTACTCGTCCATATGCATTTTTAGAGAAAAGGGCAAAAAATGGACATTTTTTTGCTAATGTTACTCAACAATATCCGATTAGTTGTACATGTCGACGGGTTTTTGTATCTAAACATTTGGTTTTTACTGAGTAGATACAATAAACATTATCAATTGAAACAAATAGATTAAAACTGTTTTTCTCAGTGTTTAAAACTTATTAATTTGACCAGTTTTAAATAGAGGTAGACAAATAAAAGTGGGTGAAAAAAAATCGTTCTGAAGTCACTTGCCACAAAATTCATATAGCTTTGTCGTGGTTTATATAAAACTGATACGAAGTTTGAAGTCTAAACCTCGAGGCTATCAAGTCCAAGAGGAGGTTGGCATTTAAGACAATACAAGATAACTTAATTTGTATGACCATTATATAGTTCTTTCCTTTAATTCTATCATATGGTTAACAAAATGCATTATATATAGATCTCTTTAAAAGTTTTGTTTTGAGTTAGGTTAAGGATTTTTGTGTTTGTCGGACGGATTTCGACTATAACAACATCCATCTAAAAAAGTCCCTATATACTGGACATACTTCACGACATATTTTATAGAAAAACAAGACGTCGAAACTTCATACTATGTAAATTTAAACTTTCTCAAAATTTTTAAAATAGTTTACTAAGAGGTTTTGTCTCCAAAAGGTATATACATGCAAGCGTTAGTTCGTGAGATTGTTTCTAATAAATACCTCTGAAAGATAAAATTGAAAATTCTAGTTTCAAAACTTTCGACAAGGAAAGCACTATGGTTAGTGTTAAAGTTGTGAATATACGGGAACAATTTAGTATTTCCCTTACCAAGATCAACGTGAACAAACAACTCAAAATCCGATATTGGATATTATTCAATTCCAGTAGATTTAAAACTTCGAGATTTCATATTTTATGATTAACCGTCTCAAAAGGCTTGAAAATAGTTTAGTTGAAGCTTTCGTTTCTGAAAACCGTACAAGAGTTTGGAGTTAGTGAAACTTTCTTTGGAAAACCATGTTGAACGTTCTAGTTTCAAACTAAAGCATTTTAAACAAAGTAAGGTATCAACATTATTATCAATTACTTTAGACTTAAAAAGCTTAAGATAAACTTTCTAGGCCTCACTTTTAGAAGAAGTTTCAATTAACAATACAAAATAAGGTTGGATTATCTTTTCATCTTATATATGCCCTGATATTATTATATACCGTCATGCTGCAGTTATTAAAGACCAATATTACGTGTATGGTGTTTGCCCTTGAAAACGTTGAACTGGAGGAACTGAATTACACCTAACTTAGCGAATACTTTTCTTCAAGTTAAGTAACAGCATGAAGGTATGATCTGAGTCGACTAAACAAGTAGATGGTAACACCCATATCAGATAGATATAGGTAATTTTTGTCAGCTACAGAGTCAAAGCAAAATATCTATGTCAGAAGCCTCCTTTTGGTTTTTAACTGTCTTGAAGACGTTTTCTCCAGGATCATTAAAGAATTTAGTTTTTTTTTTCACAAAAGCGGACTAAATATGGTTACAATAGCGAATATTTAAGGTAGCAGTTTTCCTTTTGTTTGATGGCAGACTCAAATGATTTTGATTCTAATAAATAAATTTTTTTCATTTATTTTGTTTCACGGCTTACATTACTTTGTTTTGTGAAAGGCTAAAACATTTACAAAGATAAACAACTAGAAAAGTAGGTTTTGGATAAGGAAAATTACTTTAAAGCGAATTGAGTGCAATTTATATGTTGAAATCTAGGATGGCGCCATGCATTTGGCATACAAGATCCATGTAGCTGTGCTATACATCCGTTAAGTTCGTCTTCTTATCTCCTAAATTCACAAAAGCATTAAATATATGGTAAAACTCCGGCTTGTAAAAGGAAAGATAAACGGCTGAGAGGCTGTAATAATGGGTTCGTCGTTTTTGACTTTGTAGGCCAAATATCCGTTTGGGACCATGGTATGCTCAAGGAATAATTTGTACTGTCATTTTGCATTTTCAAAAAAATTAAATTAGATTAAAAAAATAATAACGATATCCTAATCCTTTAATTTGAAAAACAACACTTAACATAAAATTCACATCTTTTGGTCAAATTCAACTCTTTACTTGTTAGCCTAGACGACTACTTTTGGACATAACTGCAACATCTTATAAATAT
This sequence comes from Isaurus tuberculatus, assembly GCA_025447995.2. Classification (NCBI taxonomy): domain Eukaryota; kingdom Metazoa; phylum Cnidaria; class Anthozoa; order Zoantharia; family Zoanthidae; genus Isaurus; species Isaurus tuberculatus. Next base: position 18,253 of record JAOEHV020520532.1, read on the forward strand.
TAAGTAAAATCAAAGAAAGTTTTGTTTTATGGGACTACTTATTCTTCTGTAGCCTAAAAAAACAAAAGAGGTACCTTCAGATATAAGTCGTCAATTACTCACATGCAATTTCTTAATGCCTGCACAAGTTTCCTTTGTAAAGCAAAGAAAAAAACCTTCAAAGAACTTCAAAGGTACAGAACTATATGTTTAGAAAAGGGTAGAAATCAATTTTAAAGAGTAACAAAGAACAATATGGAAAAATCTTTGTATTCTTGAATATAAACTTTTTGAAATCGATAATTTTGTCAGTTAAAATTTTGTTTTGTTTAGTTCAAATTTAATTAAAAAACAGACTTACAAAAAGAAACTTTAAGTGTTTAAATTTAATTGAATTACGAAATAGAACTGATTCAAAAATTCTCCATATTTGCAAAATATGAATGATTGTTAGGAGATAGTTCTTTATTGAGAGTAACTGCCGTTATACATTCTGATACCTAACAACAGAGAAGCTCATTGATAAGAATCGGAACTTAAACTTTAAAAGAGCTTTATATTTCACAAACTTAATCTGTAGTGTTTGATACCTCATACTTCTAAGACAGAGGTACTGAAACAATGGCTAATATATATTGTGAAAAAAGTAGTTTGTGCCATGCTAAAATATTTTTAAAAACTTAAAAAAAACAAAATCAATTTTACTTCTTGTGAGAAAGTAGTCGTTTGGCGTTACATTCCTACTAGCATCAAAATTCAAAGATTAGAGAGTAAGTCTTACTGTGAATTATACTTAGTTTAAAAATAGATGCCTTGAAATATATCAGACTCAAGGCTACTTGTGAAATACTCGACGCCAATTTTGTTTTAACTCAAAAGCGAATATACTGAGATATAACGAGAATCTACCCGAAAAACAGTGTCTCAGACAAGAATCATAACAAATATGAAAGTTTCGAGTTAATGATCACAAAAAGAGTATCTCCAAAGGAAACAAAGTCTTGAGCAAGAATAGCATTTTTCTAAGTGAAATTTTTATCTCAGCATTTGTGTCGAGTATGTATTAAGAAATGGTAAAATTCTGGGGAAACTGCATGGTCGAAGAAAATATAGTATTATCAACAAAAAACATGGTTTTAGAGGTATTTTAACCTCGCAAATACGAATTAAAGTTATCTTAACTTTTGTTACTGAGTCGTTCTTTTCTACAAGGCTTTACAGAATTGATTAAAAGGAAGCACTTTGTAATTTTGATAACAAAATAAATTAAAAAATTGACCAGCTTTGGTTTTGATGAATCTAAGAACTTCTTACAAACTAAATCATTTATTACCAAACTCAAAATCTGCATAAGGGTACAAATATGCCTGCATGACTAAAAAAATCTGCACCATTTATTTTATTAACCTTAAGATATCTTTTCATCTACCAGTTTTGCATTTGGTAGATAAAAGATCTTTGTTATCCAGTTGATTTCTAAAAGACAATTTAAAAGTTTTACTTTTACCATATTCAATAGTAATTTTAAGTTGTCCGGTTCAATATCTATTGCTTTTGACTAAAATAGACAAATGAAATCATTTTTCCCATAGTTTCTTTTACTCAGATATCACTTATTTAAAACTGACTTATAGTTATCTATAAGTTTAAGTTAGTTGCCAGTATAGCAGGGGAGACAATCCTCATCAGCTCAACACGTCGTTCTCTTGGGAAGTTTATTGACAATATGCAAGCTGGCAAAAGATTTTCTTTTCTGTGCTGTTTAAAAAGGAATGGATTACGTGTTGTTCTGGCAATTTTTATGGGCTAACAAATAAATAAGTGACACGAATTTAACATTTAATTCATTGCATTAAACATTAAATTAAAGTGATCACACAAACAAATCTCACCTTGATTGCTTCGCGGAATTCAGTCACATCAACGTGGTTACTTTCACTCATTATACTCCTGGATCAAATTTTAGCGGAATAAACTCCAGTTTGTTTCACAGCCTATGTAAGTATTGAATGAAAATACTATAGTTTAATATGACACAACCGCTATATGGTCGCTATATTGAATGCTGATGGAGTAAAGCGTTGCAAAAATCTACCTGTTGCAAATTGTATAGAGATGTACACAATTAACACATTATGGAAACATTAGAAAAGAGGGAGAGCTTGAACGCTTAGCACCCAGCAATGAGTACATGCAGCACATGATATAAAACAACCTAATAGTCTAAAATATTCTGTATATTTAGGTCAATTCCCTAAGGGTCATCGACCACGATATTTATATAATTATGTTATAAGAGTTGCTTAGGTAAACTTTCACAGTCAATTATTCGAGAAGTTACTTATTGTACTGTTTTTATGTTGTGGAAGAAAATGTAGAGAAATATTATGCAGTTTCTTAAAGATACAATCAGGGTGTTATTTGAACCTTAACGATGATTAGCGATAGCCGTGGAATAATCTCAGTCAGGTTTACAAGCTACAAACTCAAAACAAACAAACAATCCAGATTTTGCCTTCTTAATTGAGAAAGAAGCTTCCAGCTCTCACCACTGTTTCTTTCCACAACGGCAGATATTTGATAGACCTACCATATTCTAGACTAGAAGCAATAACCAGTACTTAACTTAAAAGCGGAGAGACTGGGTTCGAACTTCGTCGTGCATGTTGAGTTTGATAACGCGGCGTTCTCCAAAGCAGTAAATGCATGCCTTGTTGTCGCGGTGACAGGATTTTTCTTGGCCTTTTTTTAACAACCGCGAGTAAGTTTTTAAAATATATACTCATGTGATGATGTTCTAGAACGTTCTTAAAACAGCAGAAACCATTGATGCGCAAAGGTCTGTTTTCTTAAACAAATAAAAAACAAAACAAGCGATTGACGGGGCAGTACACAACCTAAATGATTGATAACTCTCTTCCGCTGTATCAAACAGAACAATAACCGGGCATAGCGTGGATTTAGCAAAGACGTAATGTCAATTTAAAAATGACAAAAAGAACAAAACAAAATAGAAGAATGAGTTTTGGAGTGTTGGAGTTCAGATATATAATAGATCGACAGATGTCCTTTTTTTTTGTTGAATAATGATTCAAAATAGGACACAATGAGATGGTTCAGTTTTACTTGTCTTTACGTGCTTTTATACAAATAATAAAAATGGGAAGTTTGAATGTCATGAGAAAAAAGTTTCCTCTCCAAACACTAAAGACACACGAATCAATTCCAACGGGAGACATTGGGACATTTGCATTTGCTTCATAGTAAATTTTTTGATAAATGTAAGATTAAAACCCAACCGCCGTCTTCGTTTTAAAAATGATTGGCGGGGTGCGAAATACAGCTGGGACATACTGAACATTCAAGGTATAAAGCTAATGTCATCTCTTACACATTCTTTAAACTATATAGGATCATCTATAAAAGACGTAATTCAAGAAAATACTCGATTTTTATCTCTACACCTTAATCTAAGCATTATTCAAATGAATACCATTTTGGAGGAATTTATGAGAGTAATCCTTACACAAGTTGAAATTTACCCATTTAGTAAACCAACTAATAGTTCATGACTCTTACTAAGATCTCAAAGCAACTAAAAGTCTAATAATTTAAAAATGTAATTTTTTAAGACATCTTATGTAAAAGCAAGTTTCAAAATTCAAAATCAAGTTCCATCGCTTATCTTTTTACCATCACGTTAAAGGTTGTTCTCGATTCTGTGAAAAGACGTAAGCCTTTTAAAAATTGGAGCTATAAGCTAAACTGCTGCCGAGTTTTCTAAGTGTCTATGAATTACAATTTTCCTGAATCATTTACTACAACTGTTTTTATAATCATATACTAAACAGTTCTATCGACTGAATCAGATTCATTAATATAAATATGTGTTTCTTAACCTTAGAATAAAGTTTATTCTTAAAACTATTTTGGCATTGTGGCGCATTTTATAAGTGTATGGAGAAGTTTGCAAACTAACGGGTATGGAAACAAAACAATAAAGAGTGATAGCTATAACAGCAATTTTTTACAAGCTTTAAAAACTTCACATATATTTTAATTTGAAGCCAGCTTCATTTGATGTTAATTCTTATTAAAAGAAAATTTAACCCATTTGTAAATTGTAAAATGCTTGCTTGTTTAGACTATATTTTACTGCCACTTTTTTAGTTATTGTGTTCCAGTTTCCTTCAAGGTGATATTGATATAGTAATAAAGTATATGCTCGAGGGCATAAATTTGTTTTAGTCTTTCTCAGATTCATTTTAAACCACGCCTTTAGCAAGGGTTAAAGTTAGCTCTAAGAATGCTACAAAACAATATATGCCCGCAAAGAAGAGCACTATTAATTGTTTTATTATACACTTTTTAAAAAGAGTAAACTCATTAAAAACTCAGAGACTTAAATCGGATGGAAAACAAATGAAAAACACCAAGAAAAATGTTTGTTAGAAAACAAGTTCTATGTGAAAATTTTACAAAAAAAATTTTTTTAAGTAGAAAATATGTAACTTGTTAAAGGAATCTTATCGAAATTAAAATATTGTGATTAAATTTCGCTTAAAGTAGTTCAATTTAGATGTTTTTCGTCTGAAAAAACACAGTTAGACAAGGAAGAGTTTGAGGGTGAAAATACCAAAGAATAAAAACAACTAATCTGTTGCATTTTTATTCAAGTTTGGTCAGTGTGATGCAGGCTATATGGGTTACTTAAACCATTACATCGAGGAACACCGCTTTCTCTGGCAATTAAAACACATAAGTCTAAGCATGGGCAGGCGCGGATCGAGGAATTCTAGAAAGGGGGGAACAAAGTTCTATCCTAGGCTCCATCTCCTGCATTATCCTCCACGTCAAAAAAGCCTCACTAGTAAAATTTTCAGAAAGCCTAAAAGTTCCTAGATGCACACAAAAAAAGCTGAGTTTTTGAAATCATTAAACGAAGGATTAGTGAGTACTCGTTTTTCAAAAAAAAAATTTTCTCTGCTCACGAATGAAGCAATAATTGTGATCTTGTTTTCATCTTTTTGTGTCAATTATTATGAGTAACGCTCGGTCTGACACGACTATAAACAAATATTTTCACTTTTCGCCGATAATATAGCCTATTATAAAATTCACTGTCCAACTAAAAAGAGGGACCGCGGCCCGACCGTCCCTCCCGAAAATTCGCGCACCATGGGTGTACACAGTCACGCTCTGTTCTAAACTAGTGCTTCAAAATTCTAAAGTAGTGCTCCGGAACGTTAGACTGTCTGATTCACGGGATGCTTTTCTTTCGTAAAACTAAGACCTACGTTCAAGATTCAATCTGATTATGTTAGAATGAAAATCTTTAGTTAAACATTCATAACAGTTTACTAACGGGTCAAACGGGACTCACTATACATTGCTATAAAAACTCTAGAATCTGAATTTGTAACAACTCTTTTTATGATTTCTGAGACAGTTATTTCTAGTTTAATCTAAAAACGTTGAGCATGCGAAAAGGTTTACTCATTCTTAATAAATGTGTCTAGCGTGAAGATGTAACAGGCGGCGTTACTTGATTGTTTCATATCAGAAAAGGGTATTTATTGACATGAGAGTGAAAAAAAAAGACTCGCATGAACAGAGCTGAAGACATACATTTATATTTAATAACGAAATCCTATTATTTCTATTGCAAAACAACAGTCGAGAGGAGTTAATCAAATCATTAATCTTGTTGTTCGAAAACTTAATTAATTAACTCTTAGTACGTACCTAGGTTTAAGTTTAATAAACCATACAATCTTCTACTGATTGATTTGTTGTGAAGTTTTTGGCTTGAGAGGTTTTTACAGTTAGAAAATGCGAACTAAAAAAGTCAACTTTTCTAGTTTTCTGGTTCTCCACAAACTTATGGTTTTGAATCGGACCTGAAGAGGGGAACACTTTTTAATCGTTTCAAGAATCAGAAATAGGAAGAAGAATTTTTGTATGTAACTAAAAAGGTTCCGTTGAATAGGCCTTGAACACATAAAGGATGTTGGGTACTTCATTTACACACAAGCCTTTTCCTATTTCTGTTGTAAAACTACTTGCAGCTGAGAGGAGAGTAAGTGAAATAAACCAAGCACATCAATGATCTTGATTGTTTGAAAACCGATTAAAACTAATCCAGGTTGAGGCAAAAATGCGTACAAAAATCATTCAAAATTCTTTTCACGAGCCAAGTGGCCGGTGTTTATCTCCAGTTTCCGTAGTGTTAAGCGGATGAGAGTCTTTGACTCCCGGCCCCTGGATGGGACAGTAATCCATCACAGATTAGCTCCCAAACGAAGCTGGTATTCACAAAAAACAAGCTCAAATAAAAACAAAACATAAAAAAAAACAATAACAACAACAAAATTACCAAAATATTAAAAAATTTAATTGAGTTTTCAAAAAGTTTTTACTTTTTTCAATAAAAATTTTATACAAATAATTCTTACTCCATCAGTTATTTATTTTAGTTATTTTGCATGGTCAGTTTTTGTAGATTTTCTGGCTCACCATAGATTTCCGGTTTATTATTATTGTTGTTTTTTTGTTTTGTTTTTTATTTTGTCTAGAAGAAGGAAATTAGTTTCTTAATCGTTGCAGGGACCAAGAAGGCAGCATTAACTAACAAGAGAAAACTGAAAAAAAGACTCCGTTGATCAGATAGAGTTGAAGACATCAATAATATTTATAAGCAAACCTTTTTCTAATAACATTCTATAACAACACTGCTAAGAGGAGAGTATAAACAAAGTAATTATATCTTTTCGTTGTTCTTGATTGTTCGAAAGCTTATTTGCAGTAATCCAAGTTTAACTAATTTCCTGTACGTAAGTGACAATCTTCCATAAACCGATTATAGCTCAAATTTCCGCGTTGGCATTTTTTTTTTTGTTTTGTTTTTTTTTACAGATAGAAATAGTAGTTTTTAAGCAATATATAAATCTTTCATTAGTAAAAAAAAATAGTTTTTTGTTTCTACTTTTTAATTCAGAGTTGAAAGTTTCCTGCCTTTTACTGAACTAACCATGAATTGAAGACCTTTTAGTATTTGAAAAACAGGGTAACCCATTCAGCAACTAGGCTGTTATAAGGGGTCCTGTAAGTAACAATCTACCTTCTTATTATTAACGTTCTCATTCATTACATTTTGATTTTCATTCTTCTCATAGTTTTTCCTTATAGAACCGACAACATGTTATAATTTACATTTTTTTCATAAAAAACTCTCCGAACCAAAACATCGTTCCTCTTAATTGACTTCGATGGTGGTGTATTTGTTACTTCAGCAGTCATATTGGTTTGTTTGGTGTTGGTAGACAAAGGAAGTTTCGATGCTTTCCGGCAAAGCATGACGTATTATGACAATACGCCTTTTGGTACTTTTGTATCAATGGGAGCACAGACAAGCATTACCTAGAAATCTCTTTTGGCGTCGACCCAACTGAATATTAAACTTGCAACAATTACTATCAACTGCTACCTTTTAACGACTCGTGCTATCTCTTATAAATTGGTCACGGTAACAAAATATCGTCTTCCTAGGTTTAACACTGTTACGTAACACAGAAAATCGAGGCCGTCTTGAGCGTATTTCAAGATCGTCTAAAATCGCTGATGTATACGCAGTACAGTTTGGATGTTTGGAAACTTGCTATCAAGTTTGGTTACAAATCCTGGTCAAATAATATTGTTTTTATTGATATAAAATTCTTTTATATGTCTAAAATGACTTTTTTTTGGAAATTAATGCACACGAAAAGGACAAGACATATTTTACTTTTTCAGATTTGATTTTTGAATCTAAAATTTATAATTCAGATATATTTTTTTTGAATATATATAATTTACGTAAATATAGCAATATGTGAAAAGATTACAAGCACAACAACAAGTAGAGAGTAGCACACCTCTATTTAATTAAGCAAAGGATGCTTATAAGAAAAAAAACTTCTTTTATCGCTAGCTATCAGATTAACTTCATCAATGCACTATCTTCCTCCGTTAATGTTGTTGTAATTGCATAACGTTTTGACAAACCATTCTTAAAAATTCTATTCTATTCACTAAAGTTAAGTCCAATATTGCCCCCTTTATCTATTTCATTTCTCGTGATGATTTCTGTTGGGAGACCTTGGGGCAAAACAGGGTTCATCCTTAAAATGGTACTAATGTATCCAATTTAATAAATAAAGCATTAGTGAAAAATTATAGATACTCGATCACAATCTTTGCCACTTGTAGATCTGGCTAGCTACAAATACAAATCTTATGATACTATATAGTTCCCGGATATCTGTGCTTAAAATTAGACTCTAGTAAGTTCCTCGCAAGTTGAAGAATTTCAGTTTATGACTTATCCATAAAACACAGCACTGGCCATAAATATTTGTTAGCCAAAAAGATGCAAAGCTAATCTGTATTTTTGTTTAATAAATGGAATATCTAAAAAAATAATAAACTAAATATTAAATATTTTGTAATAATAGAGAGATAATTGGATTTTATATTTTGCGCCGGCAAAAATTTGTGTCAGATTTTTTGCATATATATTATAATATATATGTTTAGAAGTCTCCAATAAATCAACCCATTCTTTTCCTAGAACTTCAGAGAACCTTATGTATAATAAACTAGCAATTTTAAATTTTTTTACTAGTTTTTGAAGACAAGAAATTACAAAACATTTTAGAAATAATTTCAATCGAACACATAAAAACTAAATTTAGTTTCTTGAAGTAAATGATGTTTGTGGTTGAAGTAGTGTTTCGAAAACACTTGAATGGTTTCCTCAGTTGGAGTGTGAGGTCACAGTAGGCTACAAAAAGAAGTCTAAAAATAAACAGTAATATTTTAAGGAATAAGTAAGCAACTGACGGGTTTAGCCTTTATTTTGTTTTATCTATAAATTGAGTCTATTTTCTTCATTTTTTTGGCTAAGATTATAATCAATATTGAGCAGGTTTTAAATTACAGAAAAAAATAACAACAAACTGCAACTAAACCGTTCTTTACTCTGTCCGCCAAAATGGACTTGATTCTGTGTGTGAATCAAAAATGAAAGTGGTTTATTGTTCTGTCAACGCTTGTTTTGACATGTTATATTTTTTAAAAATATCTTGATATCCGGTACGCAATTTGTTGCAATCACGCAATGAAAGCAGACAGCGACCTTATCAAGTCACTCAGAAATCTGCATCTTTCCCTTGCACAGTTTCACTAAAAAGGTTGTAGTTTTCACAGTTTTTATTTCGATAGGTTTTTTAATTTAGGCTTGTTTCAAATGCGTTAAGTGAAACTTTGGTCCCAAAGAAGTTATTTCGCGAAAGACGTTTGTTATAACTATAAGTACTATACTGGATTTGCTGATGGTGAATTCATTTCGAATTAAATGGCAACGCACAGAGATATACATTTATATTTACAGTTTCACTAAAAAGATTGTAGTTTGTATGTTTTTCATTTCAATTTGTTTTTGATTTAGGCTTGTTTCGAATGCATTAAGTGAAATTTTGGTCGCGAAAAAGTTATTTTGTGAAAGACGTTTGTTATAAGTACTAGACTGGAGTTGATGGCGAATTCATTTTGAATCAAACGGTAACACACTCTACGTCTCCCAAATGTTCTATGCTGAATCTCTGTCAAGAGTTTTGCTAATAAACTGAACTAGTTCTGAAAAAGAATTTCATTTCACACTTACATTGTCTTATAATGGCAGAAGATACAAATCTTTTGCTAGAAGGTGAAAAATAGTGTCACAACTATAAAGTAATGGCTATAAATTGACACAGCATAGTCTTACCTTGTGACTTAGAGAAAAAAAAGAATTCTGATTTTTTGCCAAAACCAAAAATTGAGTTTCAGTAGATCAGTCTGTTACAGTTTCTAACTCACAAATGAATAGATTCAAAAAAATAACAAACTTGTTACAGAAACTGTATTTTTCTAGAAGTTCCTAATTGAACCTAATTCGCAAATAAACTAAAGATATTGGCTTACAGAAAGACAACTTTGCCAAATTGAGTAAATTCTGGAATCAGCTCAGTGCAGCCGCGTGTCCGTAGGGACCCTGAAATATGCTTGATATTTTCTACTACGCTAAATATTTACAGTATATCTTTAATCGTATACTTTATCTGATTGTTGTTTCGGAAAAATGTTCTTTAAGATTTTGAAAACGGAAGAAAGTTCAGGAACAAAAACAAGGCCTTTTAATGTAAACAAACTCAGAAGTTGATTATTTCCACGAGTTTGATAATGCAATAAATAGCAAGCAGAAATAACATCAAGTTTAAGAATAACTTTTATTCAGTTAAAAAAAGAAACCATCATGCTTTGGGAAATGCTTCTTGTTTGAAGAATGTTTTTTTCATTACTTTTGAAGTTAAATAAAACGGAACGGAAACGAAAAGGCAACCTCTGGGCACAAAATGAATGACCAAGCCGGGTTTATTGATACAATTGCTTATGGAACGATTTTTTTCCCTGTTCATTGAAATTCTATGTTGTGGCATTTGTGAACAGTATTTTAGCTTTAAATCTTGATATCGTTTGTTTAAGTAAAGTTTTAGATTGATTTAGTGCACGTGAAAGCACAACCCAAAGCCAAAATGTTTGCAACTGTAACCGCCTCGTTACTAATTAGGGAGCAGTCATTAATTCCACCTAGGAAGGGGGGGGGGAGCAGTCATTAATTCCACCTGGGGAGGGGGCCAGAAGGAAAAGTGCTAGGCCATAAAAATATTATTAGTTTTTGAGGGGCTATGAAAACTTTTTAAAAACTACTGATAGGCTTTCAAACTTTTTTCAAAGTCTACTGTACGATTTCCTTTTTTTTGTCATCTGTTTTTTCTTCTCTCTCTTTTGTTTCTTAATGTCTGAGTTTTTTTTAGCTAATTTTTGAGGATATCTCTAACAGGCTTTTTGCTGTTTTCAGATACTTTTTTCTTAACGAGTGTTTGCGTGCTTTTTGATGAAACATTAAAGTTTTTATACATCACCCGTCACCCGCGCGGGAAATTGTGTAGAATACTAGCACTGTCGACATATTTTTTATTCACAGCATCTTTCCCCTGTTTTGGGGAAGCGAGAGTGGTTATTTTCTTATTTTCTAGGTCGAAATTACCGTCACTATCTCTACTGAAACCAAGCCCACCAGCTTGAATGAACTTAATGATTTCTTGCTTCTGGCACAGCTCTCGGTCGAGTAAAAGTTCTCTGGATATTTCATCTCTATCTAGATAGCCTTGCAGCTCAATTTTGACAGCTGTGGGTTCAGCTCTAATTGAAGTAACTAAATCTTTATTCAAATAAGCTATTGAACCGTCTGTGTCTTCTATAACGTACTTGCTATCGGGGCCTGGGTTGCCTTTATCACCCCTAGGTCCGGGGGGACCCCTAGGCCCAGGAACACTAGAATCGTTTTTTATACTCACATCTCCTGTAAATTCTAGACTATCATCAAAGAGTCCCATTAGTATATATACATTAGACTAAACGGCCAGTAAAATTCCATCGTAAGGTCTTCTTAGGCTTATCAACGTAGAGGAAAGAATATGGCCTTTTGGTTGCTTCTTCGTACTGCTTTTTAGTAACACCAAGCTCACGGGTAATAAGACCTCGCTCGTTACTACTTGGTGATTCATACACACAGAAGTTGCTACAATTAAGACGGATATCCTTTGGGGTCTTATAGAAACTCTGGCTAAGGTAGATAACTGAACAGTTCTTATGACGGCCTCTAATGAAGTAATCGACTAAAGGAGATTGATTACGATCACAGACGAAATCGTCGAAAATAACTAGTTTCTGACTATTATTATCTAGTTCCGAAACAGGAATAATATCGTCATTACTGCATTCAATAATACAGATAATAGGATAGCCAACCTGTTCGCTTAATCTAGGCAAACTTATTAAGAAGGTCTTGGTAATTTCCCTGTTCGAGATTTTTAGCGTACAGATATAATTTGTCGATTATGATCAATGGTTTCATTAACATATGCATCAAGGTGTTGGTTTTCCCGCAGCCGCTAGGTCCAGCTATATCAGCATAAGGAAATTATCACAGGGCATGAATGAGAACAACCATCTATAATGAGTCGCTCTATCGTACGGATGATCATAGCACGGGATGTTCATTACTACCAATATGTTAGGCTATTATAAGTTGAGATAACTTTATATCTAACCTATTGGTATAATGGAAATTGAAAAGGTTAAGAGATATACTGACCAGAAGGTGAAAGCTGGTAAGAGTGTTAACCGAGTTAGAAGGATTATTAAAAAAGAGGAACATGAGAGACAGGATGATTATGAGGGGGTTACAGAAGCGTATAAGCCGCTTCTAGACAAGCACAGGATATTATTAATGAGAAGCAAGATGAAATGATTGATAAACTTCAGAAAAATCAGAAGGCAATCACTTCAGGATTGGAAGATATAATTTTATATAATAAAGCTCCTGAATTAGAGTATACTCAAACAAAATTATCGTCGAATTACAAGCCTCTTATGCTAGATGATAAAAAGGGAATGATATCAGATCTAGAATGGGTTTGGCACTAATGATATAAAGTATAAAATTATTGACGGTACATAAATTGCCACCTCCCAGTATTCTATTAAAAATGTCTGCCGATAATAAAGGTATTATAAATGAATATTCAAACAAGACGGGTTTACAAAAATTAGGTTTACAAAAAGGTAGATTAATTAGATCAAAAAGAAAGAGTGAAAATCATGAAGAAGAAATCAATAATTTAACAGAGGAAATCAACACACTTCAAAAATATAAAACAAACGCATAGGTATTATATCTGAGGGTACAAAAACCCTGAAAGGGTCTGGTATCAATTAATGATATACTCAACCCAAAAGGAATGCTTACAAAATAAAAGCAGACGGCCAATACGGTAAATTGCATATCGATTTACCACAACTAATAGGTCAACTACGGCTAGTAGCTAAAAAAGACGGACGAAAAGTATATGACCGTCGAGTTGATTTCGACACGTTAGACCTATTCACAAAAAGATTCAATAGTAACAAACAATACAATGATCTTTCTAGGCAGGTCTTCAATGACATTAATCGTTTATCAGAGATCCCCATATACCTTACAAGTAAGAAGTACAGCAAATTAGATTGTGACGAGATATCAGTACAGCAGCCCAGACGTTCTCTATCAAAGAATGGAGCTTATTCAAGGAGAAATTGAAGCTGGTAACAACCCATCTCTCAAAAAAAAGTTTCTCTCTGCAGCTCACAAGCTTTATCAGCTAGGTAGAATAACAAACGATCAACTTGAAGAGGTTGAAAATTATCTAATACAATAATATATGAATTACAAGGAAAGATCATTACGTCTATCAAACTATGATAGAGTAAAATATGGAATATCGAAACCAGAAGATTTTGAAATAAAATTTCAACCTCCCTTACATCTTGACCAAAATATGCAGCACGAAATAGCCTTAGACAAAGTGACTATGACGTATAGCTGGAGTAATGTGACGAAGAAATACAACAACCAAACATTGAAATACTCATCAGATAATGGAACAACATGGCACACAATAACTCTACTGGAAGGAATGTATTAATATGCCGATCTCAATGATTTTATTCATCGGGAAATGACAAGAAATGTTCACCAAAATCTGAAGGTACCTACGATATCAACTTGCTCTTCGTTCATACAAAGTATTTCTCGATATTACAGGAGATTACCAATTTGATCTCCGAGGGAGTCACTTTTGTGATCTTATCGGTTTCGATCTACAGGTAGACCCTTATGCTTCAACCAGTAATGTGCATAATGTGTATATACCGCCTCATTATCACCACTATACAGCTGGGAAGGGTGCTATAATCCCATCCCAACCTCCTCCTTTCTTCGGATCAGGGCCACAGGGACCCGTTGGGCTAGGTCTTAAAAAAAGACCCGAAAAGGAAAAGGGCTACTACTAGGCAAAAAAAGCCCATTCAACGGAATCCCACTCATAGGAGCTATTTTATAGAAAGACCTCTGAGTAACGTCGATATATTAAACTGGGTCGAACAACTAGGTATAAAGCATTTCCGAGGTGTTTTTTCCAGAGACGATCTGCCAAGTAGGATAAAGCAACAAGAGTGTGGTATAGTCAACATGGATTCACACTTAGGCCAAGGCACGTATAGGGTATGTTACAGGAATATAGACAAACGCTTCATAGAGTATTTCGACTCCTTCGGCTTACCCATGCCTATAGAAGTTCAGAAGTACTTGTCTATCAGTGGGAAACAGATAATATACAGTCGAGATGAGATCCAAGAGAGGGATAGCGTTTTGTGTGGTTATTGGTGCTTGTACCTGCTAATTGAGAGACAGAGGGGGATATCATTTTTTAAAGTAATTCATAATCCAAGATTTGATCCTACGGACCATAGTGTGAATCATCGCTTCTTGATTAGTTATTTTAGTCTACTCTAATTATATATGAACAACAGATTAGTCCGGATTATGCGAGTTTTAGTAAGTATCAAATACCATGGCTCGATAGTTATTGAAACATTGATAAGCTGCTTTCATAAGATGCAACGGAAGAAGAAAATAAATAGTCTACACTAATTATATATAATGAAAAGTTACTGCGTACGTGAAAAGAGACAGACTGAATCAGTCCCAGGTTCAGAACGATATGAGCAGACTAAAAACGGACGTTGGATGATAAAAAGCACCTGTGCTAGTTGTGGTATCACTAAAACTCGTTTCATAGCTCATAGACCCGGACAAGGTGGTAATAGGGTATTACAGAAGAGCTGTTAAAAATGGCTGGGACACTTGGCTATAATACAACAAAGGCTTGGGTGAAGAGAGGACTACGTAACAAAGATATTCAGAAGTTAGTTTCAGGTAAGATCAAGGTATTGCTGATAATTTGATCGATCAAGGTGTGAATCAAACCATGGACCGTCTAGGTATTAAAATACATCCTTTCGGAAAAGAGCTTGATATTCATAAACAGATCCTTAAGGTTGCTCCTAGGAAAGGGTTCACGCTTCCCAGACGCCATTACACCGGGCCTGGGAATCCCTTGGAAGAGCAATTAAGGTACGACCCAGCTACTGGTCAGATATTAGAAATCTATCAAAAACCAACTGGGAAGACAGATGCAGTGAGCATGCAGCATGACGTCGATTACCGCGTTTGTGAAAAGAAGCCTAAGAACAGCCAAGTCAAGTGTAAAAACGAAGCTGACCGTAAAATGGTTAAAACACTAGATGCCATCCCTTGGTCTCAGAGACAGTGGGGTCATACTTTAGCTAGAAATATGATCAATACGAAACAAAAGCTAGGGATGGGAGTAAAAAAGAAGTCAAAAAACGGAAAGCGGCGTTGAGTAATGATTGGGCTTAACAATTAGCCGAAGAATTGGATAAGCCAATCCGAACAACTTTCAAAAAACGGCGCGTTATAGTTAATCATGTAGATGAGATATGGTGTTCTGACCTCGTTGAAATGCAGCAGTTCAGCAAATGGAACAAAGGTTACAGATACCTTCTTAAGGTTTTAGACGTGTTTAGTAAATACGGGTTGGATCGTTCCATTTAAATCAATATTTAAGGAAGGTAGAAAACCCAAAATTTATGGACTGATAAAGGTAAAGAGTATTATAACAAGCATGTGAAAGACTTGTTAGAGAAGAATAAAATAACATTGTACTCAACTGAGAATGAGGAAAAGTCGTCTGTTTGTGAACGATGGAATAGAACGATTAAAACCTGGATGTGGAAACAATTCACTGTCCAAGGTAATATACAGTACCTTGATATACTACTCAAACTGGCGAAAAAGTACAATAATACTAAGCACAGTTCAATAAAGATAACACCTGTAGAGGCTTCCAAGAAAAAGAATGAGGGTACAGTATATTTCAATTTGTATGGTGATATGGAAACATCAAAATAGAAACCGAAATTCAAAATAGGTGATAAGGTTAGAATATCTAAGTATAAACGGAATGTGTTTGACAAGGGTTATACACCAAACTGGACAGAAGAGGTGTTTCTAATCGATAAAATCAAGCGCACAAATCCTGTCACATATGAACTAAAAGTCCTGAGGGGTGAAGATATTAAGGGTAGTTTTTATGAACGTGAATTATTCGAAGCTAGACAGGATGTTTTTCGTATCGATAAGATTATTCGGAGGGACTACAAGAAGAAACAAGTCTGGTGGAGTGGAAAGGATATAGCGATGACTCTAACAGTTGGCATACCTATCAAAGATTTAGGGGGTGTGTAATTTTATCTAACATATAGTATAGCAAAAATTAAAAAAAAACAAACAGTGTTATTCACTGTTTCTATTGCTTCTTTACAGATGGTAGCCAAAAATTGATTATTTCTCTACTTGGAGATGATTGGCTTTACAAAATACAGATTGTAAATGATTGTAACAAAAATATTGATCATATAAAATCATGTAGGCATTTTAATTCTGTTGTAACATTATGTACTCTAATAAATATAAAAGATAGAAGACATAAATTTCCTGGGGAAATAGGCATAGATACTCTTCTAATAAGACAGATGAATGAATACTTATAATCTAGTTTATTTGTATAATAGATTATTTAAAAATAAAATATATAGTAATAATATATAGATGGAAAATCAACAGAGAGGAAGAGGAAGACCTCGTATTGATCATCAAGAAAAGAAAAGGAGACAAAATGTTTATATGTTGAATAAGTATTGGTATTGTGATATATGTAAAAGGAGTTATATATTAGCAGGAAAAGTATGCATTATAATGCATAGAAAAACTGACCATTATTGACCATTTTTCTAAAGCGTCTAAAAATTTAAAATCTTGATCATCGTCTATTTGTAAATTAGTTAAATGTTTTAGAGTTCTACAAAATAGAACTCTAAAACATTTAACTAATTTACAAATAGAC
>JAOEHV020520533.1:0-19923 GCA_025447995.2 Isaurus tuberculatus
TATACGAGGTGGGATCTCAGCACAATGTCATCATCCCACCTAACCGGGATATCCCACCTCATATGAACAGGCCCTTAAAAGCTGTTGCATGGATAATGTTTCTACTTGCGGATATCAATTACAGGCATGTAACCAGGAATTTTTCAGAGGTGCTCACAAATTAGCGCAGAAGCTTGTTAGGTTGCTTTTGTGATGGTGAAGGTTTTGAAATTTGTCCGTTTGTCCTCTATTATTGGATATTTGTCACCTACTCATAGAATAACAAACAACTAATTACTAAGCATTTTATTGAACTACAGGTAACACCAATTTTCTGGCAGAGCGATAGCCTTCTGTCGTTTCTTGTGGCAAATGTAGATACTACTTCGTCAATGTTTACATTCTATTAGTTTGAACATGGCCGTGCCAAAGGAAGCCAAACTAGAGAATGGTGGTTTCCAACATTTAAAACACGATAAACCATTGCTTTAATAAAGTTTCCCATTTATTTTTTGATTTAAAAATATTTTTCTGTTTGATTTTTCAGGTACGCACGTGCGTGCGTATTCGTGTACAGGTAGCTACGGGCCTGGTTTGATTTGTTTGTTGTTTTGTTAGTTCGATTGGAATTTCAAAGGTTGCCAGTTTATTTGTAAGTATGACTATGTATCCTCAAAGAATGCAGGGGCTTATAAGATGAACAACAATAAACCGTGACACTTTGAAAGTATGGCGTGTTTTAATTAGGGATCATTTTTTAGGGATCATTTTTTGCTATGAGATATTTTTAGGCTCAAAAATTTTTACGCTTTGATATTTTTAGGGCATTTTTTCACATTCAACTATCCTTTTTACCCCGAAGCACCCCCCCCCCCCCTTTCAATTTAAAGTGAATTTGTAGTACCCAGTCTTTCGCGATTTGCCGTACAGAGCCAAGAGGAAGTTCAATTAACAAAGATGGCGGGGTGGTTGACAATTCCGTGCAAGAGAACCGACCCAGTAGATTTTAAGAAACCACTTGAAAAGTTTATCAAGCACACGTTTTCAGAAGAAACGGTTAGTGAGTATTCAGATCAGATTGCTGAGCTAACGAAACTAAGATCTACCTCGGTTTTGCAAACCCCTGACAAGCATGAAGCTGCACTCGAGCCATTGTACAGGTAAGTTGCACAATGTCAAAGAGTTTCGCTGTATATAGTAAAGTGTTTATGATTTTTTACTTTCTAAAAATACCTCGTTAGTTTAAGAAAAAGAACAGACCAACCGTAAAATGTGGTAACTGATCGAATATTTAACCTTTCGTTGATTTGAAATAAAATTTCGATAAGTCAGAGATTCATTTGTCTTTTTTTCCTGTGCCTACTTATCATCGCCTAAGCGTTTCTCTTAAACTTTATAAAGCAAAACTTTGCTGCTCAGTTTTGACTTAAAATTTTCGAAGAAACTTTTTTTAGGACTTAATAAACTTCAGTTCGTTCCTAATATTCTTCACAAACGCAGGTCACTGTAAAACTGCGTAATAATTATAACAACATTACTGTCATACTGTAGAATCCTTATTTATAAACTTGAAAAATTGAGTATAAAGTGCTCGTTCAAATTTGTCGCTAAATATCTACCATATAAATGTATTTTATCTCAGTTATTCTATTGAAACTCGATGACTATCATTTGTGATATTAAGCTATATATAGGCTTGGTATGTTATACTATAACATTCGGAAATATGATGATGTCATAGTCCTGAATATGGTAGTGACACAATCAGTTCTGTCAGAAAACCTGTATCTCTTCAGTATGCGAAAATAAGTTTAAGTAACTAGAAAAAAATACATACAAATGCTTTCTGGCTAAGTCACTTATTTATTTAATTAAAGTTGAGCCTTTTAAGTTGTAGATGGAAACTTTTCTTTTCATTCATTCTTACAAAATCTAAAATTTAAGCACTTACAAGTGCCATAATTATTGTGTTTATAGGTAATCTGAACTATGCATTCGTATTCTATCTGGTGAATTGTAACAAAAGCACTAGCAGAAATAAAGTCTATGTGAATTGTTGCATGCATAGTTACAGATTATACATATGCTTGTTAAAGAAAAAATTATGTTAGTTTCCTTTTGTTTAGTTGAACAGTAAGGTCTGTGTTTTCCAGCTAAGGTCTCGAGTTCTATTTCTTGCTCTGCCGAGATTTGAATATTTATGTGACCTTCTTTTTATCCTAAAATAACTCAGGTTGATATTAAAATACAAGCATTTTATGGAGGATAACCAATGATAGATTAGTACCTGATCCAGGGGGAGTCAAAGACACTCATCCACTTAACACTACCGAAAACAGAGATAAGCACTGGCCATGAGCCTTATGGCTTGAAAAGTATGAGTATTAAGCTAAGACATTTGAAAAACTGCCTGATAACAGGGAAAAATTTAACAAAGATATCAATACTTTTAACCAAGCTGATACTGTCTAGACATTGCTGATAAAAACATTAATACGAGTTGCTTTTAACCTTTCAATGGACTTCTATTTAAAAGTCTAAATAAAAACTAAATTTTTCTTTTAAGTTAAAATGATATAATGTTTTGAAACTAGTTGATGGCTGTCAATGAACAAATAATTACAGACAGTGTAAAATTTTGTCCTCTATAGGACAGGGTACCATCCTCATCCTCCCTTAGTTTACAGCCATCCTTTCCCTTCAAAATGGGGTTCAACTATCTATAGAGCTCTCCACTTCTCTCTTTACAGAATGTGCAATCTCCTCTACCACCACAAGAGCATGCATATTTTCCTTTCATGTTGTCCAACCTGACTTTTTTGGTCTACCTCTTGTGTGGGCTCCTGGAACTACAAGCTAGAAAACTTCACCAAATAGCTCTTCCTCATTTTGTTATCTGACATGGCCAAGCCACTACACCCTTTTTCTTCAACACACCTGCCCTAGCTGCTCCAATCTACATGTTTGTACAATAATAGCACTGCTTGTTCTGTATGTTAACCTTGTTCCAGCTCTATAACTGAGCATTCTATGATTGCAGCTGCTCGAGTCTCTGAATGAGACCCCATGTCTCAGCCCAATATAACAAGATCAGTCTTATGTAGGCTTCATATATTGAGCCCCTATTTGTGATTGGAACATGCCTGTTGCACAACAAACCTGAAATCTCTCTCCACTTTTCTTTTCTTCTTTGGCTTTTCTTGCTTTTAAGGCACCATCATCTCTCCCTCTATTGCTCAAACAGTCCTAGCACTGCAGGATAAGTATAGTGTTTTTAAAACCAAAATTTCTATGTTATAGACTGTGTTTATAATCAGAAAATGTCTGTATTTTTTCAGATACTATGACCAGCTAAAAGAAATGGAGGGCAAGCTTCCTATCTCTGAGAACCAGGTAATTTCTTACAAGGACTGCTAGCAATAGTTATTTTGTCCAACCTACTTTAACCGTTATGTTACTTTTTAACAGAAATGTTTCGCATTATTTCAGCAATTGCCAACTGTAGTATTATGTGTTTTGTTTCAGATAAGACTATCTTTCACCTGGTATGATGCATTTGATAAGGGAACATTGTTTGGGTACAAAAAATGCTGTAAGTTTGCAATTTTATTAATTAAACCTACAACTATAAAAAAAAGTATCACATTCAAGCAAACAGTACCTTTATCAATTATAGTTTTTAGTGAGAAAGGAGTTACTTCCGAGTTCTAAAGAGATTTAAAGAAGCGAGAAGCTTAAAAGTATCTGAGAAGTACTCAAACAATGGGTAATGCTTGCTGTCATACTGTAGTTCTTTGCTGAATTTAAAAAATTTGGATGCCAAATGCATTGAAATTTTTCTTATTAGCTTAGCTTATAAAATATATCAGTTGGTATTATTTACATTACTAACTGCATACATTGTACAAAACTGTAATTAAGAACTTAAGAATTTCAACATTTTCTATGAAAAAAGTAATTGTAAGTGGCCTTCACGTTCTGTGCTTTTAAAATTGCTGCATGACATTGTGTTTTAAAATCACTGCAGTTGCTTTTAGGCCTTGGATTATTATTTCAATTGTTTTATTTTTCTTTATTTGCTTACCATATTTATTTAATATCTACAAAAACTAACATTATAATAATCAAATCTTTTTGGTTATTGGTGTCAAGTCTTTGGTAATTTTATTGCCCCTGCAGGGCTTTTGACCCAGATGGCCAAAAACCCGAGGAGGCACCTTAGAAGCCCCTGCATAAAGCAAATAGTCTTGACAACAAAAACCTGGGAAAAATCTCAGTTTTTGAGAACAGAACTCCCAAAGGATTGCCAAAAAGTTTGCAAATGATTGCCAAGCCTTTACCTTACCACAAGTACATGCTCAAAGTTGCCAAGAGTGTTGAAGCTAACAAAAAAATTGTTTGAAAACATAAAAAACCAGAAATTCCCTGTACAAAGCTTCACTTCAGAAAATATTTTACACTCCAAATTATAAAAAGGTGGGGGCAGCTTTAGTGATAACTATTTCTAGTAAAATTAATTGTTATGATTTATATTCTAAATTTTTGGCAAACATAACTATAATATATGGAGTAAGGTTGTAAGATCTTACTATCAAAAAAACGTGTTAAAAACATTAGTTTTGTACAACAGTCAAATACATACAGTCATTTACCTTTTTTCTAAACATCTTTTGTAAATCTTCAAATCTTTTAGGTTAAAGTTTTAAATTTATTAAGTAAACTGACAATCTTAAACTTAAAGATTGTAACATTATTTTATAGAATGTTTAAGACTTAATACAAGCACTTTTTGCTTACTGCCTTTCAAAATTCTTGATTCTCTTTACCTGTTTAAAGAGTTAGGACTATGGTATCCATGGTATTATTAGAAATTTAGTATTCTCTTGTTAATGAGATAATATGTCATTAATAATGCAACCTATTTTACAGCTTTGTCAAGTGGACCATATGAACGGTTATGTCTGTTGTTCAACATTGGGGCACTTCAAAGTCAAATAGCCAGCTCACAAAATCTTCAATCAGATGATGGTATCAAGTCTGCAGCAAAAATGTTTCAGGTTAGTGTCTTTGATTATTTCTGCTGATATTCCAGCATCATTGTAGCACCTGGGTTTTTTAGATTCAATGAAAGACATGAACTGTTCAGTAATTTATAAATAAGCACAATGCTTGTGGGATGTGGCTGGAATGAAAATCAAAAATATTGGTAGCACATGCATGTAATACATACTTGTAGCCAGTAATATGGGCACTAAGACCTTGTTAAGGCAGTGTGATTAGTACATTTTGTAGGATCTTTGCCTTCCAACCACAAGGACCCAGGTTCAATCTCCAGCTCTGCCAAAAATTAATTTGAACATTTGTTTAACCTTCTTTTCCACCAAAGCTCACTCAGTTTTCCATCCACGGGACCTTACCATTGAAAGATTAGTGACCCGTCCAGAGGAATACACTACAGAAACCAGAGATAAGCGCCAGCTCTGATGGGCCACTAGGCTTGTTAAAGGATTTAGCTTTTTTTAAGAACACCTTGATAGCAGGCATTACCCCTTAAATCTAACATAAATAAAAATCAGAGCCTGGTTTTAGCAGCCACGGACAGCTTTTTCAGTTTTTTTGGCCTTGCAGCATGGCTTGGTTTCCAACACTGGGTAATTAAAAATTAAAGTTCTAACACAACTTGCAATTTTTTTGTTTCAGAATGCAAGTGGTGTATTTCAGTTGTTAAAGGATTCTGTATATGCCCAGTTACACCAAGTACCAACTCCTGATTTGGCAGTTGAAACACTAAATGCTTTACATACCACAATGTTAGCACAAGGTCAGGACTGCATATGGCACAAGACAGAACAAGGTTGGTATGATAAAAATACAGAATTGTGAAATAAATGCAAATCTGCTTCACATCACAATTTTTAATTGTGAATTATTAATAATTATTATCTGTATTTATATAATACAATCACTCAATAAATTTTTTCAGAGCTTCAAACTTACCTTTTGACTGTGGCTATTCTCAATAAAATTATAGCCTAATGTTATGGATCTTCTTTTTTCAACCCTGTCTTGAGAATCTCCTCTCTTCCCTTCCTTTTCTTCTTGGCAATTCTGTCAACATCGTCTTCCTGAATTTGTGTGAAATTTCAGATAAGATGAAAGATGCTGTTATTGCAAAGGTTGCTGCTCAGGCATCAAATTTTTATAAAGATGCATCGCAAGCTGCAAATGTCTCATCAGTCAAACAACAGTTTGAAAAGGTGAGTTCTTTAAAAAAAATTGTTAATAGGACATTGACATCCAAAATTTTTATAAAGCCATTTGTCGTAATCAAACACAACAAGCATTTAGTTAGAAAGCTTGTCTAATATGTATTTGATTTGATAATTAGCAAGAGTTTTACTTGCAAATAATTGTGTTAATTTTTTTGTAATTGATTTTTGTTATATATTCATTTTTTAAATCAACTTTTATTAGATTTTTGAGCCTTTCCTGTAAAGTCTGTCTTTTTCATAAAATGTGTTTCAATTATATGTTCAATACTCATCTAACAGTTTTTTTAAAAAGACATTGAAGTATGTTGAAATGCATTTAGTTAACACAGTTCAAGGTTGAAATTTTTGTAACATCTTAGTAAATAGTATAAGGAGCTTATGTTTCATGTGTTAGGCATTTGCCAGAGTAGTTTAATATGCTACTAATGGCAGTTTTATAGAAATTTCAACCTTGAAATGTGCATAGTCAATAAATTGGGTTAATGGGAATCATAATTGATCATCAACATAAACATTATCCTTATAATATACTTAACAGTAATTTAAAACCAAACAGTTTGAAACTTTCTTACTGTTCCTGTTGCACAAAAAGAGCATACTTAATTTAATCTACAAGATGAAAGGCATTCCATTGGACCCGGTTCCTAAACACAAACACCTCGGAGTCACCATCAACAACAAACTAGATTGGAGCCCTCACTGTAACATTGCAATGAAAGCAAACAGAACTCTGGGCATTTTACGTACTAGGCAACTTTACGGTTGCTCTGCATCAGTCAAGTCAACCGCATACAAGGCGCTTGTTCGACCGCAAATGGAATACTGCTCCTCCGTTTGGGATCCTTATAAGAAGTCAGATAAAGCCGCACTAGAAAGAGTCCAAAGAAAAGCTGTGCAAGATTTGCAACGGGGGATTACAAAAGGGATTCCAGTGTCACGTCTATGATAAAAGACCTAGGATGGAAGAACATAGAGCAGCAGCACGTCTGACCCTAATGTTTAGAATTGTGTATAACTTTGTGGACATCAACCTCAACATCACACCATTAAAATAAGAAAATACCCAAACCTGACGATCCTCACCGCTGAATTACCAGAACCTCCGGCCCAACAAAGACTGTTACAGATTCTCCTTCTTTCCCCGTACCGTGCCTGAATGGAACTCTCTACCTCAGTCTGTCCATACCTGCCAATCTCTGAACATCTTCAAATCTGAACTTAACAATTTAAACCTGCTTGATCTAATCAGTAAAAGCCACAACTATCATGACTGATAGACTCTGCCTGAACCCTTTGTCCTTATCCCCGAGAGGGAGTTTGCAAAGTATTCCATTAGATTTAGATTTTATTTAGATTACCTGGTCTTTAACATACTTCATTTTATTCTGTTTGTGCCAGAATAATCTCAGTTTGAGGTTTGTTTATTGTTGTGTTGAAATTGACAGGAATGGACCATGGTGCTAAGTGCAAAACAACAGTTTTTCATGGCCATAGCTGAATATCATCAAGCACTGGTTGCAAAAGAAAAAGGATCATATGGAGAGAATGTTGCCAGGCTTCAGGTAGTTCATATTTTAGATAACTATTTCATAATGATGAGCTACAGTAGGAGAGAATACTATGTTCACTTTTATTATCATACTGTTTTTACCATGTATGACTGCTCAAGACAAGACTCAACTCTTTTATTTCGGTGTATTCAATAGTTTTCAAAAAACTGTTGAAAATGCAAGGCCGTTTATTGACCAATGTTGCTAGTAGCCCCGAAACTAGTGAATACTATTTTTCTCTCTCGACAACAAAAAAGGTCTTGGTTTTTAGTTTTGGTTAAACAAGTGTTCTTTGCAACAGTATTTTTAACAAAACACCAAATTTCGTAATGAAAACGCCATTTTGTAATTCTCAGTAATTGTTAAATCCATTTTAAAGGAACTACCTTTTCGATTATGCAAAAATGAAGAAGAAGAAGAAGAAGCCTCTCTCAACTCATCCTGCAATTCTAAAACGAAAGACGCACATAGACTTGTTTTTGACATATTACGGTATCAGAAGACTCAAAACTTTACCTTGTGTTAATTCCGTCATCTTAATAAAATGATTTTAAAATAATGTCAAGGAGATTAAACTCAGGAAATTCAATTTCTTGTGATTTATGGAACTTCAGTTATTTAACTGTTAGAACATGATACAACTTAGTACAGTACTGATTTACAGCACATTTGTTGTCACTCTTCAGATTGCAAACCAACTGGTTGAAAGTGCAGTGAAACAAAGCATGGGAACCGTTGACTTCAAGGTAGTAAGAGCTCTCTCTTTTCCCCATAAAAAAAAGGATTTGAATGAAAATGACTATGAAAATTTAAGTTATTGTTGAGCGTTTTTTGTTTCTGAAGATAGAGAAACTTATCACCTTTTTAGAATAATATATACTCCGTTTCTTGAGAGCAAAATAAAATTTAATTTTATCCCAGAGTATGTAATGCATTATCAAGGCTTTTGATCATATTTGCATGTATTTTGCGCAATATAAATATTAAATTATTATAAATTATTATAAGGCAACTCAAGCTACTCATTAAATTGTTACTCAAAAAATTAAGTGTGTTGGCGAGTCTACAGTGCTTAATTTAGGCAAGTCGTGATTTACAATCTTTAATGTCTATATATCTATGAATTGCGGGATCATTTCCTCCACTTCACGTAACTCAGTAACTTAAATTATTCCTAGCCTTTTGGGCTGTGTTTTGTCCTTAACACTAATCACATTTCACGGGTATAGCTTTTTGCGTGTAACAAGTTTATTAGTAAAAAGTATTATATAATTAAATGTCTACACAGTGAATTCAAAATTATGTAGTTAATTAGCAAAGTTTATATTAGAGAGATTTAGCACCACGTTTACGTGAAACGTGAACGGCAAGAGTGACCACGTGACGACTGTTTTCCCGCCATTTTTTACGTTTGGCTTTTAATTTATTACGTACCCGGTAAACGCGAACCAGCTTGCTTTCACGTGGAAACGGCAAAGCGCAACCGCCAAACATGAAAAATGGCGGGAAAATTGTTGTCATGTGGTCAATCTTGTTGCTCAGGTTTCATGTAAAAGTGGTGCTATTTCTCTCTATTGTCTACTGTAGCAGTTCCGAAAAAAGGGTTTGTGTTATGAATGCATACCAAAACGAATTTGAGTATTTATAACTAATGTCCTGATGTTTTTAAATTTGAAAGACTTGGTCTGACAGGATAAAGAGAATGCTGGCAGAGGCAGAAAAAGACAACAACCTAATTTACCACGACCTTATTCCTAGCCGTGACTCTTTACCAGCCATTGGTCGAGCATCTTTAGCAAAACCGCTTCAGTTACCAAAACCAGCATCTAGCAATTTCATTGACCTGTTTGCCAAACTTGTACCAATTGCTGTTCATCAAGCACTCCAGACATACGAGTCTAGAAAGGCAGAAATTGTGAATTTTGAAATAGGAAGATTAAAGGAAGCAACAGCACTTTTAAACAGGTACTGCATCCTCTCCAACAGACAATTGTCCGTGTCAACGAGCCAGCGGCTGACAAATAAACTTGAAACTATCCCACATACATTAGGCGGCGTGGTTGGTGCAGTTGGTAAGCTCTCCGCCTTCCCGCCACAAGTTCCCTAGTTTTATTACCTGCTCTCCCTTGAACAATTTATGTGACCTTCTTTTCCTCCAAAGCTCACTCAGTTTTCCATCCTTACGAGGTCGGTAAATGAGTACCAGCTTCGGTTGGGAGCTAACCTGCGATGGATTGTGTCCCGTCCAGGGGGAATCAAGGACTCTCATCTGCTTAGCACTACAGAAACCAGAGATAAGCGCCGGCCTAATGGACCACAAGGCTCGGAAAAGGATTTTTTTTATCCCACAAACATTACGCTTTTACTTTTTCTTATTATCTGAGCTTTCATAAGCAACAACCACGCATGCGTGGAAATTCGTGACACAAAAAAAATAAAAACAAGAGGCTCCATTGTAGCCTATACTCGTGTGTGGGAACCCTAGCCTGCTTGTTAGCCATACCATGCTGACAAAATAGCTGTCCATGGCTGCTAACGTCGGGCTCACTTTTATTTAGGTAGATTTATGAGGTAATGCCCGCTATCAACGTGGCCGTAATGCCCTTATTAGTGGCTGCAAGTTACTGATACAAGTACTTATGTACTACTAATACTTGTAACTTGCAACTGCTCGACAGCCATATAAATTCGAACTAGAAATCTTAGTACTACTGTATATTTTTTTCTTTCCATCTTCTATTTCGAGTTTTGTTTCAACATCCGCGAAACGTTTTGTTTGTAACCATTGTTAGAAAGAGATATTTTTGGTTTCTTAAACTGTGGTTGCCGCGGACCAGAAAGATTTGTAAAATGGCAGAACATTCAGGGACGAAAGTCATAGAAAAAAGCAGTACAGCATTTGGATTTCTACGCGGTTGTCAAGCAACTATAAGTTAGATAGCCGGCCACTGGCTACCAACTAGAAACTGTTAACAAGTGTTGGATAAGACCTATCGTACCACTTTAAAACTATTAACTTTAAAATTCTTTTCTTTATTCTTTTATTTTTGGCATGAGTATTACAAATTTAGCGTTGTTAAAATCCTTTTCCGAGCCTAGTGGCCCATGGAGCCTGTGCTTATCTCCGGTTTCCGTAGTGTTAAGCAGATGAGAGTCCATGACTCCCCCTGGACGGGACACTAATCCATCGCAGGTTAGCTCCCAGCCGCAGCTGGTGCTCATTTACCGACCTCGTAAGGATGGAAAGCTGAGTAAGCTTTGGCGGAAAAGAAGGTCACACAAATGTTCAATTTTCGGCAGAGCCGAGGAATCGAACCTGGGACCTTGTGGTTGGAAGGCAAAGATCTTACCAACTGCGCCAACCATGCCGCCATTGTTAAATTCAAACATGCTTTTAAAACTTTAATTAAGCAGTAAAAGCATTTACGCATTGATCGTAACAAGCCAAGTGTAAAGTGGCTGCTACCTTAGCAATTCGTAATCTTAAAATTTCTTAAAATTTTATGATTTTAGGATCTTGAAATTTATAATGAGTTTTATACAGTTTGCATAATTTTATATTTATTTGTTCTTTTTATTTTTTTTAGATTTTTTATATTGTTAGATTGTAATTTAGAGTTTAGGTGTCCCCTATTAGCAGTGGGGAATCCCCTCTGCTAGATTTTATTCCGACACAGTAATAAAGTCATTATTATTATTATTATTATTATTATTATTATTATTATTATTATTAGAATTGTTGTTAAAGTGACGCTACTTGTCGCTTTCATCTTCGTTGTTAATATGATTGTTATTGTTATCTTCATTGTGATTTTCGTTACATGTAACTAGTACTTTGCATTTGTAAGGAAAGAAACTCGAAGTAGAAAAAATATTGGCTCCCTGCATTAACTACAAAGCTAAAAACACCAGGGAGTCATTGGTAAATATTTTTTTACTGCTCTTTACTAATATGTCCAACAAGACATGGTCACTTCTAAAGATGCAGATCAGTAAAGTTTCTTAAATGATTGCTATTTTTAAATCATTTTTTAATTCCTATTTCTTGAGTAAGCTTGATTGAAATGTTACAGTGTGTTGGCATCACTCAATCTTCCCGCCTCGATAGAAGACCTTTCTGGTGACAAGGTTCCGCGATCGCTTTTGGATAAGTCAGCAGCAGTAACCGAAAAGGGTGGACTTGCAGCAATCGACACTTTAATGCAAGACCTGCCAGATTTACTTGCAAGAAACCGAGAAATTGCCGATGAGGTAAGGTATAACTCTTTGATACTCGCATTGTATTTTTCGAACCGATCACTTGCTCAAATTTCTCACAATACTTTACCATAAGTAAAATATCAGAAGTGTGACGACACTTGGAAGCTGTCTTTTCTTAACCATAGGTATAAAATCTGGAATAACAAGGAGAACATCAAAAACCAGTATCTAAATTGAATAATTAAATTCCCGATTTCAGTTAGTCAGTAATTCAGGTTTTTATTTTATTAGTCGGTGAAGATGCTGGATGAAGAAGAGCGTGACGACACCCAGATGCGTGACAGGTTCAAGGAGAAATGGATTCCAAAACCGTCTGCAGAGTTGACAACGCAGATCCGCCAAGAGGCCGCAAAGTACCAAGCGATACTACAGAATGCAATTAATGCTGATGCAATCGTCAGAGAAAAGTATAACACCCATCGGCGCGCCATGGATTTATTGTGCAAGAGTGAGGTAAGAGTTTGAACAATGCATTTATAATGAAATAGAAAGTTTAAGCATCTAAATAAAGATTAACTTAAAGCCCCACGCAAACGGTTTCAACATTTGCTTCAACATCTATTCGATTTTATTGAACGCTGTTCACGAGTGGTGAACGATGCTAAACACTGGGTGGGCAAACGCTTTCAACATTTTTTTCGATTTTGTTTCAACAAACTGCGCGAGATGTCTGGTATTCAGTACCAGGCTTATTAGGCTGGCTCCGACCTGCGACCAGCTGTACTGTTAATGCTGAAAGACCTGCGCAAATGGCTTCAACATTGTTGTTCGATAATATCGAATGGATTTTGAAGCAAATGTTGAAACCGTTTGCGCTGGGCTTAAGCATTGGGGTTGTTTTTAAGCAAGATTAATTATATTTCCATTCGTATTTGCACACATTTATATGGTTAACTATCTTTCAATAATGGTACTAGGGCTCTCAGTCTCTCTCTCTCACTCTAACTAATGTATATCAGTTTTAATGCGCGGGACAACAATTTGACTGAGTTTAGGGTTGTGAAATGTTGTGACCGAGTTGTATTACGGTATAAAGAATTACATTAAGAAAGGGAATGTATGCAATTTATTTTACTATTTGCAATGTTTAATTTGAACAGGTCAGTTCCCTAACTTTTAACGTAAAAAGACAAACTTTTGATATACTAGTGTATAAATTGACTTTTTCAATCGCTTTTACTAAAGCTTTTAAAAGTTAAAAATACAAGAAAACTTGTAGTAACAGTAGTATGATAACTTCAAGCAAAAGAACACTAAAATTTGAGCAAAATTTTAGTCAACCAGTAAAGAGAGGTTAGTTTAGGGTTAAGATGAAACTGTGAATGCTTGCAAAGGGTGGCGCGTGTTTTTTACTTTTCTTTTTCGTGTTATTTCAATAAAAGCTGAAAAACTTTGAAAACTTGAAAATTCAGTACGGGTGTATATGTTGAAGGTCGATTTTGGGGTTCAGTTTTTTGTTCTGTTTATACACCAAAAAAAAGGTAATCGCTGAAGAACCATCTGAAAACAACCTAATATTGAACGGGATTCAAACCCATTCCCCTGAGGCTTTGAGTTTGAGAAACTAAATCCAATGAGAACCGTGTTTAGGAAACTAGCAAAACTATGCCTTTGATATCAGACGCAAAAAGGTCTAGTTTTGTATTTTAATCTACATTTGTTGCCATTTTATGCGTTCTTTGTACATCAGGCGGAACTTGCCGCTGCACTGCCCTCAGGAGGGCCCCAGGCTTCTGGTGCCAATGCCAGCCCCACCGTGCAAGAACTGCGCAGGCTGATGGAGGGAGTGGACACCATAAAGGCCGAACGGGAGACGATTCAAGAAGATCTGAAAAATGCACAAGACGATATGGGTGTGTGATAAATTCTCTTTCTCTAGTTTCGTGCTTGCGGTCGTAGCTAATGAGTGTAGGTTCATTTTAAATACGGGTATTTTCGTCTTCAAGGTAATCACTTAGAGTAAAAGTTTTGTCGATTTCCGTCAACAGTTTAAGAAATTTGACTTCAAGACAAAGATAGTCCGTTAAATACGAACTCGGGGCCGCTTTATTCAGGGGCCGTTGTATATTGGTACATGGTATTTTCATTGTTAGGACTGTACTACTACTGACAATAACAACAACAACAACAACATTTATAATTATGATGATGATGACGATAATGATGATGATGATGATGGTAATGATGATGATGATGGTAATGATGAAAATGATGATGATGATGGTAATGAAGAAAATGATGATGGTGATGATGATGGTGATGATGATGGCAATGATGAAAATGATGGTGATGATGATGGTAATAATGAAAATGATGATGATGGTAATGATGATGGTAATGATGAAAATGATGATGATGGTAATGATGATGGTAATGATGAAAATGATGATGATGATGGTAATGATGATGATGGCAATGATGATGATGATGATGGTAATGATGATGATGATGGTAATGATGATGATGATGATGATGGCAATGATGGTAATGATGATGATGATGGTACTAATGATGATGATGGTAAAGATGATGATGATGATTGTAATGATGATGATGATGGTAATGATGATGATGATGATGATAATGATAATAATTTTTTATTGTATTTAGCTGCAAAGTTTCTAAGCGCCCTTGCAGCTGATGGAAGTATCACAGATGTAGACAGTATTACCAACACTGGTCTCGATGAGACGTTTAATCCGCTGAAGGAACTTGTAAAGGACAGTCTTTCTAATCAAGAGAAAACCTTGGAATCTATTCAGGTAATCAGCATTGTTTGTTGTTCAAACTTCCTTGCAAGTTAAATTCTATTGACTTAAATCCATATATACGTACATACATTTACAGGATAGTCCAGTCAGGGAGGGGGGAGGGGGGCATCAAAGCCTCCCAGCTAAACTACAGGACCCATGTATCGTATATATATATGTATATATATGTATTATATTACAACTAGCAGTAATCACAGATTAAAATAATGCGCTTGACAGGTTTTTGTAGCAGCTCGTGAAAATACTTGTTTTATCTCAGATGCTGCCAAATCTTGTTAATATATCAATTGTATTTCGAACTGCGGCTTTCAGTTCTCATGTGCACCAGGAGTCGTACACACTTTCCTCAGGCTCTGATAAATACATCCCAAAAGATTTCTTAATGACATTAACCACAGTTCGAGTGAAGAAATCCAAAGCGAAGATGTCGACGGTATTGCCCTCCTGCACGCGAAGGGGAAACCCGAAAACGAGACTGGATCGAAACCGAGGTCGTGTGGCCCCTGCAAAAAGAAGAGGGCGGGGGGCAAATGGCAGTCGACAACCCGAAAAAGCTCAAATTTTCTTGAAATAGGAGGACAACAATACAAGATTAGGCTTGCCCTGCTTCGAACGCAATAATAAAATCTTAATCCATTACAACGCAGACTGACTAAAAACAGTATATAAATATACTAAATTAATAAAGTTCAATAGTTTGAATGTAAATGTTGTGTTCTCTCGTCAATTTTAGACAAGTAATGAAACGTTTACCAAGGAAAAACAATCTGGGCAAGCTGCATCGGAAAGAGAAACCAAACTGAAAGAGCTTGCTACTGCGTATGATATTTACATGGAGTTGTTGGGCAATCTACAGGAGGGCACCAAGGTAACCATGTGAGAAATAAAATTCAGGTTAACCGTTATTTATGGTAGATTAAGTTTCGATAAACGCTACCATCTTGGCCTTAGTTTCCATATTAGTGACTGTAAGAAGTACACACTTATGCGTATTTGCTACCTATACATGTAATTATTAGAAATAGTTCACTTAGAAGCACTGTGTTTTCTCCCCTAACTTAGAAGATAAAAAAATATTTCACGGTCGTTTTGGTGACGCGAGTGCGTATCTATTTTTGTTTAAAAAATAAAGAGTTATCTTTCAGAGTCAAGTGAAAAGTGAAAGCAAAGCTTTCGCAACCATCTCGGCCGCTTCTTCAGTGCTTGTGACCAAACCCTCAGGTCACATGACCACTCATAGAGTGGTCATGTGATAGCGGTTGGTGGACTCATAGAGTGGTCATGTGACCTGAGGGTTTGGTCACAAGCACTGAAGAAGCAGCCGAGAAGGTTGCGAAAGCTTTGCTTTCACTTTTCATTTGACTCTGAAAGATAACTCTTTATTTTTTAATTATGATAACAGAGTCCAGTAACAATATTTATTCTAAAATATTTTGTTTAGTTTTATTCAGCTAGTGGGCCATGGTAAATCCTGCATTGACTCACGTTTCGCTACAAAAGATCTAATTATATATTCCCCTAATAGCAAAAAAGGTTTTTTTAGAATAATTTTATTTTCAATAAGTATTTGTTAACTTTATTGTTTCCTTTTTGTTTAATTAGTTCAGTGTGAGTTACTAAAGCAGTTTAACCTCGCGACCTCGTGGACTCCTAAAATATGAGATCTCAACGAGTGGACAATGATTTAATAGCTTTTTATGTCAGAATCAATAAAGTGTTCGGCTTCATGGCAATTATTTACTGCTTAATAGTTTCTCGACTATCCTTGAGCATCCGTAAAACAATAACACGAGTTAACCACCAACTAACTCTTTATAAACTTGTTACTGCCCCCTTTTTGAGTCATCAGTCAGCAGATGTGGCGTAGATAATGAAATTCGCATTTAATGCCTTTTCTTCCCTTTTACGTTTACTTTACTTTAAAAGCCATCCCCCCTCGGCCCTTACATCGTCAAACACTTGACCTACTCTTTCTCGCGCAATCAAAATCAAGGGTAGTTTGCAATAAATGAATAGAAACTAACAATCTTGCTGACCAACGTAAAAGAATAATTCAGAATGTAAAAGTAAGCGTTTTAATCTAGTTTTGTGAAATCTACAGAGAATTAATTGTAGTTAGAGGATTTGATTCAATGCCAGTTTGTGGTAATTGAAAATTAAAGTCCCAGCCGCTCCCTTTACTCGTGGTGATTGTGTTCACCTTTTATTAAATGTAGTTGTATCATCACGTTCTGTTTTACAGTTCTACAACGATTTCACGCCGATATTGGTGAAGTTTCAACAGAAAGTCAGTGACCTCATTTTTGCACGCAAGACGGAAAGAGATGAGCTAAGAAAGTGAGAGAATTTATTTTTTTTGCGACTGAGACTTAATCATTCATTGATTAAAACCTGTGTGTTGCTTCAGTCCCAGAAATGCCACTTGATTCTCAATATACTCTCTCTTAACACAATATTGTTTATCACTTAGAGAGCTTCAGCAGTCACTTGCGAATGAACCAGCCCAGCCGACATCTGCCCCACCTGTGTATCATCAACAAGGTTAGACTTGTTCCTTTTTCAGGGAATGGAAGGTGTTATAATACACTATGGCGTATTATTTTTAAAAAAAAAACGAATAATAATAGAAATTTTATATTTATCAGTTTATCTTTCGTTTTTTCGATCAGTTTAAAAAATCGGTCTGTTGTATACGCCCCCTCCCATAAACGACAATTAAGCACATTTCCAGTAAAATTTTGCCGACCCCCATAAAATTGGTTTTGATTTTTTTAAATCGCTGCAGATAACGATATTATATTCGTGCAAAATTCAAAACAATTGTTATAAAACATTGAAAAAAGTAAAATGTATTTAACTTCAAATGCCTTATTACATTTAGCGTCATATATGTTACTGCAAATTCGGTTAGTTAGCTTAATAAATTTGTATTACTGATTTTCAGTTTGTCAGTTTATTATATTTAGCGTTAAATTTGTTACATTTATGGTTGATATTTTATTTTCTGTGATTATCACATTAAGCATTGATACGTACGTCAAGTGTTAAGTGCTTTCTTTCTTATTCCAGAACGACCAAAACCGCCTGCCCGTCCTCCTCCCCCTAGTACTACGTCTGGTCAAGCTACAGCCCCACCAGCCACCCCGCCTCAAGCCACAGCTCCACCTGGGGGGACAGCACCCTACCCAGGAGGGCAGTACCAGCCCATGCCAGCACCGGGCTACGTCCCATACGGCTACGGCAGTTACTCGCCTCCTGGAGGGATGGCAGGCGTCCCTTCTGCCCCCGCCGGGTACCTTCCGCCTGGTTATTATTACGCGCCGTATCAAGGGCAACAGCCTGCTCAAGGGGGGTACCCACAGCAGCAGCCCTATCCGGGGCAACAAAATTACCAGTATCCCGGTCAGCAGCCACCCCCTGGTTACTATGGACAACAACCTCGTTAGTTTGGGCAAATAGATTTATTGATTGGTTTATCATGGTATACGAAGGATGTCAATTTAGGGTGCTTTCGATTGACCCAATTCCGGAATAAGAATAGATTGGAATTCCCCGAATGTTCGTTCGATTGAGTCGCTATTCGTATTCCGGAATAACAGGAATATATTCCAAGCATTCTGCTCCCTTTTTGAAACAACAAACAAACATGGCGGCCAGCTGTAGCGAAAAAACAAATTTTTCTTTCGAAAATGTTACTCTTGGAGTCCTCAAGAAACCCTTGAATTAATTTCCTTATTCCTATCGTGAGCCATTATTCCACAAAAAGAATACTCGTTTTATTGACATAAGCTGGGAATGGCTATTCTGGAATAATCCGGAATATATTCTTATTCCGGAACAGGGTCAATCGAACGCAACGTAACTTTAGATTGTCCCCTTATTTTTAGTGCAATATGTCTTTGCATTAATAAACTCTACCGTTGAGCGGTTCTAATGTGCTCTCACAATGCTGGACCAATCTGAACTGTTGAAAAACCTTGTAATTTAGCAAAGAAAATTCCTCAAAAACAAAAACAAGAAAAAAACAAATTATTAGCAGCACAACTTTATATTGATAGCAGTTTTCATGAAATGAGGTAAAAAAAAAGCGAAATGACGAATCGTATACTTAGCTTTAGTAACGAATATTGCCAGCCAAGTAGACAATGAAATGATAGAATGTTTCAAGAACACACTTCATATTCAATAGTCATTTTATGCAGCAAAGCTACATTAGAATAAAAATTATACTTTTCAAAGTATGTGTTTAATATTGTGTTTTGCTTTGTTTTGTTACGTCTTTGTAATTCCCCTCTTGGTCGTAATGCATTTTATTATATGGCAGGCTCGCTGAGCGTGCAAGATAAAGCGAATTTTGTGTTCTGACTGGTTACACGAGCGGGCAAGATAGGCCCATCTTGCCCGCTCGGGATTTTCAGTAGTAAAGTGAAATGCTTTGGCCATATAATAAATCGTTTATTGAACAAGCTTGTTCGGTCAAGATGTTCGTCTCGGTCCATAATAACGCAAAATAAGAACTTGGCCAATATCCAGCCATCTTCACCTCACGCTTATTCAATAACGCATATTTGTTATACGGATGCTAGTATTTTACCGGAAACTAAAGCACTCTCTTTTACTTCCTTAACTGAGTGAAACTGGAAAATGTTATGTACCGCAGGTGTTGGCGCGCTTCCTTTTTTCTGGCTTTTTATTTCTGCTTCTTTCCCCTTCTGTAACGAAGGTTTTATTTTGTTGCAATGGGGATAACTGTTGCCCCTACTCTAGCCTTGATTGTGGTTTTCATTTGTAGAGAAGTTGATTTTCCAACTACAGTCCCGACTTTCACTCAATTCCTTGACCAGAGCAGGGACCGTACGTGCTTCTAGCGTAATGATTAAAAAGAGAGGCAGAAAGCGTGATTGCGCTTCATCTTATAGAACAAAGACTAGACAAATGAGACGTAACAAGAGAAGTAAAACAATGGACACTGATTGCCGACAAAAACTATTAAATATAAACCGACGCGCAAGACCGACCGCCGCCTGGTTACCCTAGTTGGTAAGGTGCCAGTCTATTGAGCGGGAGGCTCGGGTTCGATTCCCGGCCGGA
>JAOEHV020520636.1:1555-19915 GCA_025447995.2 Isaurus tuberculatus
TGGTTCATTCACCTGGGAATATCCCGTTACTATTCACTTGGGCGGCGTGGTTGGTATAGTTGGTAATGATTGGTTCACTCACCTGGGAATATCTCGTTACTATTCACTTGGGCGGCGTGGTTTGTGCAGTTGGTAATGATTGGTTCATTCACCTGGGAGTATTCCGTTACTATTCACTTGGGCGGCGTGGTTGGTGTAGTTGATAATGATTGGTTCATTCACCTGGGAGTATTCCGTTACTATTCACTTTGGCGGCGTTGTTGGTGTAGTTGATAATGATTGGTTCATTCACCTGGGAATATCTCGTTACTATTCACTTTGGCGGCGTGGTTTGTGCAGTTGGTAGAATCTCTGTCTTCCAGGCACAAGATCCAAGGTTCGAAACCGAGCTTCCGAGATTTTATACCAAATCTAACTTAGCTTTTCATCCTTTTGAGGTTAGCAATATATGAGTCGAGCTTCTGCTGGGAGCTAATCTGAGATGGGTTAGTATCCTGTTCAGGGGGAGTCAGATTCGCATCCGCTTAACACTATTGAAACCGTAAATAAGTGTCGGATTAAGGCTCGGAAAGCGATTTAGTGTTTTCATTCACTTTTTTGCGTCGAATGAACATTACCTGCTGTGCGATGAAGTGATTTATTTTTACTGTGGAAAAATAACATTATTAAGTATAAATAGCTTCTTCCGGGCGGTCGGTGCCTGACGTGTTTCCCGTTATATCATTTTTATTTAACCACCTAAAGTTTTTCAGTTTTAAATGTTTGAAGTAGTTTTAGCAGTTTGGATTAGTATTGAACAAGGCAGATTTTCGGGATGAGTAATCTGTGAAGATGTAGGGCATGTAGAGTAACTTGCTACAAAAATAATCATAAAGTTTATTCCCTGGTTGTTTAAAAAATGGAGTTCTTTTTTTAGCACGGTATTGAATTATCCATGAAAAAACATGAAATTTATGTAATATTACTTTAACCTGAAATATTTTGTAAAAGAAAACCATTACAAAATCTGTAGTTGTTATAAATATTTAAGAAATTTTGGTCGGAACGTTGTTCAGATTTAATAAAAAAATATTTAGTTCTAGGTGCTCAGGATTGGTTGGGACATATTGCGTTGTGGTTAGTACATTGTAATTTGGCCGAAAAATTTGTAATTAATGACAATGTTGAATTTCGTTTAGTCGTTTAACCTAGTTGTTTCTTCTCTTTACCAATTGTAGCAAAAACCCGAGCCTGGCTGAACTGTTAGAGGACAGTTTAAGTCAGTGCCTGACAGATTTGGGACGGAAATGCGTTGACGAACTTGAGCAGTATATAACACTCATGGCACAATAAAGATGGATGAGGGTTGACACTCGCCAAAAAAGTCATGCGTCGAAAAGCCAGATTACAGAAAAGTTTTCTTTTATGCTCATTTTAAAATGGCACTAGGAACTACTTTATTTTCTTAGAGGATCAAGACACGCTGATTTTTAGATTTTGAATCGTTTTATCTTGTACAAATTAAAACCCATCCGTTTTGCATGAAATAAGATATGCCGACTTGATTATCTAACATCGTTATGTACTTGATATTAGTTTTGTTCTTAGCTCTCGCTAAACTGTCTAGTTCCCATGTTAGGAAACTGTTTGGACGAAGAGCATGTTTTTTTAGTTTCAACGGGGTTTGATCTAAAAGAGATTAATTTGAACTTTCAAAACTACATCTGGCGCTTTCGCAATGTTGATTTAGTAAAAACACAACAGAGCACTCCCTTGGGGAAAATAATACTTCATTTGGAGTTGTAACCGAGTTCCACATTCATGTGTACATCATCTAAATCACAATGGCCTATAAATAACCGCGTTTTTGAAGTGATCGGAGAATTGAATTGAATCAACAAAATATTAAATGTCTGTTCAAAATGTTTACGGCATTTTTGGAAAACTTAACAAATGATTCCAATTCTCATTTGAATTTTGTTATTTAATGGTACAACCTCTTAGAACCTCAGCTTATTAACCTTTAAATTGGTTTTTGTAATAGACCTTTTTCACAGTTTAAAATTTCTTTTGTCTGCATTCAGATTTGCTTGCCCAGCCTCGTTCAAAGTTTTAATGTTAACCGACACGAGTCTGGGCGGGCAAATTTGAATTCAGACAAAAGGATTTCAACCGTGAATAGGGTCAGTATTGTAATGAAACTTAATAACTTTCCATAAGTGTCCCTTCGCCTTTCCCCACCCCCTTAGACCACCAACACTCGTTCTCGTACCCCTTCCCCCAACTGCAGCTTCCTAACTCAAGGCCGCTCGAACAATTCAATCAATGTGTACTCTAATTTTAAAGTCTGAAAAGTGCAGGCGAAATCCGGCAAACAAAAACTGCACGCCAAAATGATTCAAGACAACACATTCTGTGATGTCCAACAAACCAGTCCAACTGACCATGATGACTCGGTGACAGTGTGCACAAGTTCGTAGATCCTAAAACCCGTATTATTGAAGGTGTCTGACGCTCAAACTACTTTAAACCTAACAGTTGTATGGATTGTTTATGGTATCGTAGATATTGAAATACATGCCATGAGCTGTCTCTGGGACGTATCTATTTGACAAGGTACGTAAATATATTTGCAACAGTTTAAATCCATGTACATTTCATTTCATCCCCAAATGATGGGTACTTCAGAAATATCCGACTTTCGATGCTCTACCAAAAAGAAACTCAAGGAAGAATGCAGTTGTTGGTACATTGTGAACTTTACCCATTATTGTAGCTACGAATTAGTACTTAGAGCTTACATCAACAAAACACCGAACTTGTGATAGTGCGAGATAATGGCGAAAAGATAAAACACAAACGCCTTTTTAAATGTCAAAAGTATAATGTTTTATATCTGCGAGGCCTTACAGAGTTTTGTACTAGCGGCTACAAATCACCGTGAGGAGGGATATTCAGGACACGTGTCTCGGGCGTAAGGCAGTTTTGTTTCTTTATCATCCTATATCAAAAAAACAGAACGACAGGTTCATGATTTTTGTACTTCATCCATTTTAAGGAAGCGTTTTTCAATACTAATGAAGCAAAGGCCACTTTCCTGTAGCATCATTTCAACTCTGATGAATGTCTTTGTTGCTAGGATTCTTCACAATGGCTTCCCTTTTGCTTCATCCATTCGATTTTTTAAGTAAGGTTGTTAATATTCTGACACAGCTGCTACTCCCATATCACACCGTTTCGTTGCCATTGACGACAACGGAGTCCATTCTTCCCTCCTGACGTCCAAATACTCCACAGTATCTAACAAAGTCGTTCCGTCGTATCCACCAACTGCGTACACTTTACCTCCCAGTGCCGTGCTACCTACATAGCATCGTTTAGAGTTCATATCCACCAAACTCCTCCACTGGTTGGTACAGGGGCTAAAACACTCCACTGTTGAAAGGTGTTGTGTGCCGTCATAACCACCAAGGGCGTAAAGCTGACTCTGACTGTCAATAACAGCAACACCAGCTCCTGTTGGTTAATGAAATGGAATCAATTTGTTTTTCCTAATGATAGCGAGATCTGGTGAACGATGAAGTTTGTTATGTACGTTTGAATGAATACTTTTAATTATTAATTCAAAAAATTAAAAGTAAAAAAAAAAATTAAAAATAACTAATGACACCTCCCCGCGGGGGGCTTTTTGGTATCATGGGGAGGTTGGAGGTGGACAATCTAGTAATCATACATAAGACCAACCTGATCGTTTTGTAGTCATTGGGGCAACATGAGCCCACTGCCCTGTTCTTGGATCGAATCTTTCCACTCCATTGAGAATAGATGTACCATCATAGCCACCAATACAATACAGAACTCCATCCATATTGGTTAATCCTGCTCCCTCACGGGACAAGGACATTTCACCTACCAGACTCCACTGATCAATAGTCGGGTCATAGCACTCAACACTTGTGTGCCTAATGGCGCCATCGTAACCCCCAGCAACGTAGATTTTACCTGAAGAGGTAAAGATTACTTTATGTCTTAAAAGGCTGGACAAAGCCGCCGCCAAAGCATAACTTAAATCTATCTATACACTCTTGTGTAGAAACATAAAAAATATTCGCCATAAAGATTCTCATTAGGGTAGACTTTTACCTACCTATGTTTTCTTAATTTCATTGTTTTAAAGAAAACGCGAGCCTGGGTTCTAAACTATGCCCTGTTGATAATGTCTGAGACGGTCACTATAAATTGAATTCAAGCAATATTGCAAGCAATCAATCTCTTATTAGCGCCTTATTCCTGTGATACACACATGTATTATCTATGATTGAAATTTTCTTTCCAACCACATCCCACAGGTAACACCCTTCTTCTAGTCATATTACTCGATAGAGATACAATATCTGTAAAGAGAAAGAATGAAAACTGTTATCTCAAACCCCGAAAGGACCGCTACTGTCTAGAACTATTTTGTTCACTGTTACCTAAAAACCTAAACAGTGCAAAGAAAATTCGACAAGCTATTGCGAGGGATAACCTTGAGATAGTAACGAAATAAAAATTATACCTCCCAAGGTGGTGGCTCCGGCCAGACCTCGTCGATGGATCATGGTTGCAACCTGTGTCCAATGGCCATTGATCACATCAAGGCATTCTACAGCACTGAGGCGACTTGAGGCATCGTATCCTCCTATGGCATACACTTTCTTTCCAAGAGCAACAGAACACAAATAGCGACGTTTTCTACTCATTGGCTGTATAATGACAATAATATCAGCAGGAACATCATCCATAATAACTACATCTATAAAAAGTCTTAATAACAGAAAAACATTACTAAAGAATTCAAAAAATAACATCGCGTGTACACGGATCCATGCCTTCTCTGTACATAAAGAATGAATCAAATTGCAAAAGCATACTATGCAACAATAAATTTATTCTAATTGCTAAAATAATTAAAGAAATTAATAGTTTCTTTAAAAAAAACGGCTTATTCTCGAAACACGTCTACAAGCATGCATTAGTTGAACGCTAAAAATATAAAACGATCATTTTTTTTGGCATCAACATACTATCACTTGTAAAAAGAACCGTGTAAAAAAGTAGCGTAACGTTCTCTACAGCAAAACCCCGTAATGCTTGTAGAGTGATAATCACAATAACAGGTAGTATATGCGTTCTAGTATCAAGTACTTTCTGCCACTAATGTGGGCGCTAAGGTCTCGTTAAATAGCGGGCATTACTCCTTAGTGAGTGACCCTATTCCCCTATTATATTGCAACGATATATTTTGTAAGAATACTTTGAAGTATAAACGGCTAAGGAGGGGATTTTTTAAATCATGTTAATTACCATGTCTTACATTTACGACCACTGATTAAAACTTGTAAACTTTTAAATACAGTTATAACTTACTGCGACAATGTTCCACTCATTCTTTTGTGGGTCAAATTTTTCTACAGCGTCAATAGGAGACTGAAAGCTACCAAATCCTCCCATTACATAGAGAACTTCTGAGAGGCCAAGACGAGGCTTTGTGCGCTCATTTTGCATCTCCTGGCGGCATTCGGGTCGTAAATGGAATTTCTTTGCTTCGTCAACCAAGTCTCGGCAATCTAGGCTTTGTTTTATAAGTGGCTATGAGATAAAGTATTACAATTCATTACTCAATCACTCTAAATACTTTTCTGTAAGAAATCTTCTATTGGCATGAAACTGCGTGACATAGTTAAAGTGATTGGGACATTCGGATTTTCATCACTACCTCATTATCAACAGTGTCTGTGAGATACTTTGGAGTGAGAAGTGGTAAGCGAACGTGTTCTAACAATTTAGGTAGATGATCTTTTCTCTTCCCTTCATCATGTGCGATCCATTGCATTAGTGCTTCAAACGCTGTTGCCTCTGACGGAAGCTTAAAAAAACAGCAACAAAAATAGATTAATAATCGTAGATGCCCTGAACAGATACATTTTCAGTAGCCACAGTAAGCAGAGCGAATGCGTTTATATTTTTTAAGTTTCGTATTAACAGTTGCTTAATTTGGGGAATCAGCAAGATAACAAAATGATGTCATTGATCATGATAGGAGTACTGTACCCTATGTAGTCAGTAGTCATGTTTAACTACTAGGGGCGGGGGTGAATTGGATACCCAAATCTGCTGATACGCGTTAGTTTCAGTGGCAAATCCGTCAATCAGTGATTATTTTCGCTGCGATCTGGATCCGCAGACCGAAAGTAAAACAACGAAAGTGATCTCAAAAATTGTATCGAAAAATTTGTCACAGCAGCACAATGACGTTCATTTTTTGAAGGGACTATGACCCAACCAGAACGACTGGGCCAGCCGGCAGATTACTTTCAACTCGACATACAAGTCACAAAAGCCAAGGATGTTTAAAAATCCGCTGTGCACACAAGCTTCAAAATCCGAAATCTCGGACCAGCGAAGTGGTTATAGTCCAAAATCCGCAGCTTATATCGTAATTGATCCGCTGTCCGCTGTATTTTCCAGATCCGTCAATCCATAAAATAATT
Organism: Isaurus tuberculatus; assembly: GCA_025447995.2. Classification (NCBI taxonomy): domain Eukaryota; kingdom Metazoa; phylum Cnidaria; class Anthozoa; order Zoantharia; family Zoanthidae; genus Isaurus; species Isaurus tuberculatus. The sequence goes on from JAOEHV020520636.1 coordinate 8,068, forward strand.
ATTAAGAAGCAAAATTCGTGAATCCGTGACAATTTTGGCGAAATCCGTTGCTCTGCCAACCCTGACCCCCCCCCCCTCCTACTAGTCTGCAACCATTTGGAATTCAATGGAGGATAAGTTATTGATAAACTGAGAATTGACACACTGGCTATCATTAAATGTAGGTCGGTGTTAGCTTGCCGTGTGTATGACAGTTCATATATAAAATTACCATAAAACACCTAAAAAAAACTTTTTGGCACATTTACATAAACGTTGAACATTAGTAATAAATATATGTAGAATAAAGTAAAATAAGAAGTCTAAAATATTACCTTCACATACCAGAAAGCTTTCTAGAGCTCCTGTGTTGAAGAAGTTCTAAAACCTACTTTCCATTATAAATAGCTATTATCATGTATCTTGTTTAATATATTATAAAATTTGTATCAGTAACAAAGTGACTTACAGTTAGGTAATCATTTTTTATCAGCTGTTCTACATCTGAGTGGCTGAGGAGGATATATTCTTCACTGTCTACAATATCAACAAAATGTTTGTGGATATATTCATCAGCAGCTTTCTCCAGTTCATGGCAGCCATGAGTTTCAGCAAATGATTTTATTCCTAGACAGTTGCTGGGATGAAGCTGATGTTCAAGGAATTCACAGCAAGCATTCTTCACACCTACAAATTTACAGCATTGAAAAAAAAAAGTCATAAGGACACACTGTAAACCTAATCTTTGAATCCTTTTATCATCAATACATGATGAACAGATGGTTTTTTATTGTTGTCAGTTGAAAATAGTGTCACATACCTAATTGAACAAGAAGGAATCATACATTTAACAATTACTGTACTTCTTAAAAATGCGTAAATCTATGGATGCAAAATCCATTTGCCCTCAAGGTCTAACATAGCTCATTATCATTATTAGGGTAGCCAATAAGAATGCAGGATTAGTAATAGTCCACTAGTTAAAGGGTGTTACATAACCATGGCCTCACTCTGAAATTAAATATTTTCAGTACTGTAGTTAAACACTTCTTACAAGAGTGTTACCGCTGTCTCTCACGGCTATTTTTCAAACATTCTACACTAAAGCAAAGCTGAACTGTATAAGATGAACCCACTAAACTCAGTGACAAGAGGGAATAATGTAGTGTTTACACAGCCAAACTCTACAGTAAACACTTTACATTACCTGTAAGCTGCAACAAGCAGGCAGCTGGTAACAATGCCTGAACATTTTCAACACTCACTTTAACAGACTCGGTATAAACAAAGTCCAACAGCACTTCCATAATATCCGCAGACAAACCTTGAAGGGGAACTTCTGTCTTTTGGCTTTCTGCCATGTCTGTAGTGAACATTGCACAGAAATAATCACTGCAGGCAGCTAGAACAATGCGATGGGCAGGGAAATTCTTGCCCTCAACAATTAGGACCACATCACATAACTTTCTGTTTTTCCGCAGAGCGTTTATAGATAAAAGAATATCTTGAGCATGGCCACTTGCGACAAAATCATGAAGTTCTTTTTCTTCAGGAAACTTGCAGGTAGCCATTGGCGTTCTAAATTGTGCAGAATTGAAAAGATATATGAACATAAAAAAGGATCTTTAATTAGTAGTGTACATACACTGCAATCTACTTTTGTAAAATCAATTTCAACTGTATATACTAGTCAGTTATGACTCTTCAGCGCTAAACATTTAAGAGATCTATTTAAAAGTAAGTATTTTTAACAACTATGAATACATAAGTCTATTAGTAATACAGTACTATAGAATTACATGTATAACTAAGAAATGCATCGTTAATTAAAAATAATTCTGTATACACAAAGTGGTTAATGCGAAATCTTGGCTCATCCTCGGTGTAAGAACCTGTGAAGTACACGAGTGACGTAGAACAAAGAAAACAATGAAGTCGAAAAAATAGATAAAACGAACATAATAGTGACAAAACAAAGAAAAACTTCACAGTCCTTACACCGAGGTAAACCCGAAATCCTAGGTGAGTTGTTCAAATGTGGCGATTATAGAGATACCGTGGTACAGATGTCTATGCAACGACTAAAATTAAAGAAACTAGTAGAAAACAAAGAGCAATCTAAACTCGATACCTAATTTTTTTCAAGCACCATTCGGTTTTCCCTAAAGAAGTAAGGAAATTTCAAAATAAAAGTAAAAACGAAAGTCAATGCGTAGAAAATCAAAACAAACCTTGCTGCCGAGCCTTCTTCCGTTCAGAGAAAACCTGGGCAGATTTTCTCAGATCCTATAGCTAAGTTTAAAAATTATATTTTCTTGAAAGATTTTGGCTTACCAGAAATCAGTATTTTCAAAGACAAAGGATAGCTTAGCTACAAGTTTAATTATTCAAAGACGTACAATAAGGTTTAGAAAATGAATTTTTTCCAAAAGCTTTCAAGAAAATTGGCTCCCAAAAGCAGTTTGGAAACTTTCAGTTCCAGTCATAAGAAGTGAGCAAGTCAACAGTTTATACATTCAAAATGTTTACATAACCTTAATAAAACTGCTAAACAGTATCAGAAAATGGATGCAATTCTTATATGCGTGGATGAGATCGCCCTTGAAGGTCTTGACGGTAAGTAAACAGTAGAATCTAGAGTACTTGCAGCCACTAAGGCTAATAGATTAACTTGCACACATCTACAAAATAATTAATTAATTGTGATTATAATTCGAGTCACATCCCACGTTCAACATCAAGTATTAGTAGTACTTCTGTCCTACTTTGCTGTGTCTTTTTACCAAGCCTGGTAGATGTTGGGAGGCCAGGGAGACCTGCCCCCTCAAACAAAACAGCAGGACTTGATACTTATTCTATAAAATGTGCTTTGCCATATTCTTTGTAAACGTATGCACAGGTAATGCAGGATTTTTGTCCTTACAAATAAAGGTTGTGTTCCTGAACGTTTATGGAGAATTCTTGAAAACAGAACTCCATCCTTTCCACTGAGGATTGATGAGGCTTCCAAGGAGTATCTATGGAAAGGAATTGTGAAGTGTCAGGAGCTGGAGTTCTTTGTAACAAAAAAACCTCTCACATCAGAAGTATTGAAAGATGAAGACAAAGATGTGTTCAAGGTTGGTTATTTGTAATTATTTGATAGCTACAGTGTGTGTATCTGATGATAATATTATTATGATCAATGTTAGAAACCAACAGAGCTTTATATATCAGATCCATTTATCCAATCAATTAAAGCTTTCACTCTAAACATAATTATATGTTAATATATATATATAGCTAAAAAATTAAAAATAGAAAAAAAATGTTTAAAATCATTGTACAAAAGAGGAAATAATCCCCATTATTCTGAGCTATTATTGCCTGTGCTTTTGCTGAACATAGCACACATAATTATAAATCTCAAATGGCAGCTCAAGGACCAGTTTGAAAGTTTACCTAGTGTAGGGGACTTCAGAAACCAGGGTCACCAAGGGTAAAGCTAATATTCAATGATCAGAGAGGGGGTTCAGTCTGGGCTCATTATATTCAAAATCTGTACCCTCACCACTAAGTGAATATAAGAGTGATGTTGATTTACTGTCATTAATATTGTTTTCTTTAAGGTTTTCTAGGTTCATTAGAGACTTTCATCTTTAAACTGATTTTCTACAGGATTCTGAACTTGATTTTGAGATGTATTCATTTAATATGGTGAACGACAAAGGAATAAGAGGATCCTGCTCTCAATACAATACAAGAGAAAATATTTCTAGTCAAGTTAGGGCAGAGGATGGAGAGTGTTTGTGTTCAATGAAGGAAGCTAATGAAAGGTGTTGTACAATTCAGTGTTTAAAGATACATTATGCTACACAAAGAAGGCCTTTTTATCATTAGAATATTTTCTTAGCATCAAACAAGTGCTGGGCAAGCTACAGTACAACTTGCCATGCTTGACAATCATATACGTTTGATGCAGAAATCCAATATATGATTTTTTTTATCATCTATTATACTAAATTGATGTTGTACAGTCAAAAGAATAATTATGTTTCATTGTTGGTGGCAAGTTTTGGTGCTAATCATTCTCAGAAAATGATAGTTTTTATTCTTTCATTCATTTAGTTTCTCTGATTGAAGATATTTTTAGAATGGCAGACTTTTAGAAATGAAAATTTATGTGAAAAAACAAGTAGAGTAACACTCAGATTTATAATGCAACAGACCTGTACTGCTGTCCTTAACTTGGCAGGTCTGCAAAAGTCATTTATTACAAAAATTTAAAATACAGTATTATAGTAATGTTTCATTTTTTTTTTGTTTCTGTATATTAAGTAAAAAGCTCCAATGTGGATTTTTCCTCAGATGGTCTGATTGTTTAGTAATTGTGGCTTCCCAGGAGCTTCGTAACACAGCTATATTTGGTGCTGATGGGGATGCTAATACTCCTTTACAAGAATTACAGTATTGTCTTCTTGAACACATTGCACGCTCTAGACAAAAAGGACGGATTCAAAAGTATATCAGTTCTTACTTTCTTCGATTTGACCCAAAGTTAACCTTTCACCACTTAAAGAATTTACAGAAAAGGGGTTTAATAACTCGGCAGGTAACTACAAAGTTTGTACATTTAATAGTAAGCTAAGCATAGCTTTGCAAGTTGTATTAATTGTTGAAAAAATTACAGGCATTAGCTAAGGTTTCCTTATTTTTCTTAATTACTACTTAAAGAAAATGAAGGGAACCTTTTGCACAAATCAGATAAAAAAGAAAATTTTTAACCAGTCAGAGTAAAGCTGTAACCAGTATTAATTCTTGCACTTGTCATATGTTAGAAAAAGGCAATGACTATTTACAAAACTGCTGTCTTAATTTTTCTTCAATTTGAACACTTTTTATTCATTTGTAGAAGTACTGGCAGTTGTTTTCAAAATGCAACTTAGGGTGTTCTTTTCACATGAACATTAATCTTTCATTTAGGAAAAAATCCGCACATCACTCAAATGATATTATTATTATTATTATTATTTGAAGTTCCACACAAACTTTCTATATTACATAATTTTATAGGGAAACAAATGACTGTGTGACTGTCTGGAATTTCTGTTTCAGCATTTTGTTTACTCAAAAGGAGGTGGAAAAAACTTCATATCCAACATTGTACTACTGAAGAGATTTCACAGTGTAAGACATCATAAGTATGACATTGTAGGAGAGAAGATCTGCAGAATACTTGGAGATGCCCCGGGAAAAGAAATGTCTGTTGTTGACCTGCTCATACATATGGATGTAAGGATTTTATAGTCCAGAAAATTATTAAAATATCTATTTTGCTTTTTTAGACTGTCTCGGTGCACAATAGCTCACATACAGGCTAAATTTACCACATAAATTTATGCTCCAACATCATTACAAGTCACTTGTATCATTTGCTCCTTTATGTTCTGTGTCAGTATGTAATATTTCAAGTGAAGTCCGTGATTCTATCTTTTTAGAAACAGGGAAATGAAATCCAAAGGAAGTTGCTGAGAAGGGTGAGAGACTATCTGGTAGAAATGGGGTATATTGAGAGTTTGAAGAAAAGCAATGTTAAAGATGGAGGTATGCAGTGTTTTTCCAAGTCACCCCAAAAGAAAAAGAAAAAGCTGACTTTAGCAAAAGAGCCAGCAGAGGTTGAGTTTTTAAGATTGTTGAAACCATTTTTGCTGTCATCTTCTGAAGACACTGGAAAGAACAATGATACTTATGATATCGACAATGATGATGATGCTGATGAAGATTCGGAAGATGAAGAAAAAGTTTTCCCTAGAGATAAGACTGAAAACCTAGATCAAGGTTGGTGATTGATTTCAAGGAAAGTTTAATTTTCTTGGATCCTCTTAAGAGAAGTTAGGTGTTTTTCACATCCCACAAGTACACTGTACAATGCTTCACTTAATTACTTTGTATCTTGTGTGGGAATCTGAGCCTGATTGTTAGCTATGTCATGCTTATAATGCCCAAAAAGGCCGAAACAGCTGTCCATGGCTGCTAACAATCAAGCTCATGGTAGATTTAGGGGTAATGCCCACTACCAACATGGCCTACTGCCCATATTAGTTGCTTTAAGTTTGATACTAGTACATACCTACTACCTGACTTGTTTTGTAATGTTTTGCTGGAAAGAAACAGACTATGAAAACATTCTATACTTAAAAGCCAATCAGAGAACATCTTTAAGTTACTGTATCTTTTTATAGACTAAAAGCTGATTTTCTTAAGTTACCTAAAGTCAAGACCTGACCTCAAATTGCACAGTTTTTTAAGACAAAGTACAGTAGGAATTAACTTGAACTTCAACAGTTCAGTAACAGACTATTATCTGTGGAAACGAGGAGGTAACATTGCAGATGAACAGTATCTCTTAATGATGGGCTCAAACTTCAAGAAAAGTCCCAATTGAAGACAAAAAAAGATCACATTATTGCCTAATTCTACTGCTTGGGGGAAATTTATTATGGAACCACATGACTATCGTATGGAACTACGTTTGTATGATAACCTCAAACCACATCTTAGATGCCACTCAAAGATTATAGCTTAGCAGTTAAATTCTTTTCAGTTTTTGGAGCCGTTTATTAAGTGAAACATTTGCACAGTTTGAAAAATTTCAAAATCCAAAATTGTGTTTCCTTTCTAAGAACTTTAGTCATTAGAATATGGTGAGTATTTTTTATTTTTTTTTTACAGTTTTTTTAGAATCACTTAAAAGGCTTTGTCAAATCTGTGGTGTAAGTAAGAAACTACCAACAAGGAAATTATAAGAATAAATAAAAAATAATAAGAGAAAAGCACTAGTTTTGATCTTGAATGCATTAAAGGAATATGGCTTTCTTGTCACCAGTTCTTGTAGCAGAGAAGACATGGCTCCAACAGGCTTATGAGACATTGGATAATGCAGGACAACGTGGCTTGACTCTGAGGGTGAGTTACACAATCCATTATTTAAAAGTTGATCAACAAAGAGCTCTTTTTATTAGTAAACTAAGTAAATCACAAGTTTAATACTGTAAATAGGAAATCTGGAGATTTTGCAAGTGAATGAAAATGAAACTATAGTCTCAGCTCTTAAAATTTTGGTTTAATTTTTACTGGAAATGCACTGATCAAGATTGGAGTAAAAGGTTTACAATACAGGTTAAAGTGTTTACCTTTGGTTGTTCAGTCCTTCGAACCAACTTTTTCTTTATTATATAATCACTGTTCAGATGGTTTGCCAGTTGCAATCTTTGCTAGCTTTTGTCTAGTCAGTCTTTTGAGCTGATTGTTGTTGTATTCTTAAAACTGAATTTTGTTTTTCTGGTAGGAGACAAAACATAAGCTTAACTTGCCATCACTTGATGTTCGAATGATGGTTACTCTGTTGACAAGGCAGGGATATATCAAGTCTGTTGTTCAAGCAAAGGGAAGAGGGAAAATTGCTTTGTAAGTGGTTACTCTGATTCTTGCATTTGGATCTGGACAGTTGCATATTCTTTTGTTTAAATTTAAAGTCAGGGCAATGAGTTTTTGTTCACTTGATACATATTTCTTTCTTAAAGACAAAAGTTTATATAATTATTCATGTTTTGGGAAAGCAAAACATTTAAGTACCAGTAAAATTTCTGGAAAATCGTATTTGGTTTTTAAAAACTCTGATTTCAAGGTTTTGGTTTTCCTTTTTTCAATTCTAATTATCTGATTTAGACCAATAAGGGATCCTAAATATGTTTGCAAGACTTAGCTAAGAAAAACAATGTTATGGATACACAACATTTTTAGATAAGCTGATGTAGCACTTGGTTTCACCTATAGTTTGCCTGCTTGCCTTTTACATGAAAAACTAAAGTTGTACTTGAGTTTGTACTTGGGTTGTAACTGTGCAATGCTAATTTGCTGAGGTAAGCCATCAACATGGGAAATTGAAAAAGCATTTTTAAAACTTCTGTGGTATTCATGTGTTAATCTCTGCAATACAGTACTTATGGAAAGTTATTTCGACTAAGAGCAGAAGTCACAACTATTGAAACAAAGTGAATTTTCCATAATTTTTTTGTTCAGCAGCTCGGCAATCACTTCAAAATTTTATGTACTACAATCTTGACAAATCACGATTTTGCTTAAAAGGCATTTTAAACGGTGTTTTGACTTTGTATGATATCTGAAATTAACATGCCATGCTTGTGATCGATAGTTTCAAAACACTATTATTATCTTGTTACAGCCATGTGGCTGCTCCACATTATGAGAGTTCCTGCCATTTGAAGATGATACAGGAAGAACAGATGAAGCTAAAAGAGATGAAAGAAAACTTAGCAGATGCTAAGGTCTCAAATGGATCTGCAAGTAGCTCTGTACAAGAGTTATCACGTGATATGACCGTCACTGATCAATCTTCTGCAGAAAGCGCTGAAAGTATGTGCAGTCAAACTACAGATAGGTTACTTATCAAGACGAGATTTAATCGACTTAAAGTTGAAATATTTTCATAAGTCAACAGTTACTGGAGCAGGAAATGACGTTTCGAGCATTAGCCATACATCAGAGCAGCAGTATAGCTCTGACTAAGGGCTAACGCTCCAAACGTCAGCACGCTACATTACTGTAGATGAGTGGGATGATTAAACACTTCAACCTAGAATTGATTAAATAGTTCACTAAACAGTATTTTGTATTCAGTGGTTGTTGGGTTTGCAGTAGTTGTATAAAGGACTGAAGGTGTTAATTGGCTAACGTTTCAAAAACCTGTTTGGAAGTGTTTTTCATAACCAGTTTGAAAATGGCTTCTGCACAGGTTGTAGGAACAGTCACCATTGACAGCATTCATTCATCGAACAACTCAAGCCTGGAGGATTGGCGAGCTTCCCATGGACATATCCCCGTGAACCGAATGTGGTTACATCATCGACCTGGCAACCCGACCTAAAAAAGACTACGTAACTTTCTCCAGCACGAAATCACACCTAAGATATGCAAACTATCTTTAACAACAATGAAATGGAGTCGAAAACATTTATGATATTATTATAACAATACACACTGTACGTTCATTTGTAAACGTGGATAAACGAGCGCAAGGCAATAAATAGTTGTTTGATGCACGATTCGTTTTGTAATTACTGTGTATTGTTTTTTAGCTCCCGATCTGGTTGAAATTGGAACAAAAAGCAAAGGCAAGAAGTCAAGTTTAGGTATGTCGTTTAAAAATAATCCTTTAATGTTGTTATCCAATGTATTTCTGTCATCCTCTCCAAGTCAAAAACCTTAACACTGAATGAAGTTTGTAGTTTCATTTTATTACTGGTTTTTATTGGACGTAATATTTAAAATTTCTTTTCAAACGTGCGTTGTCCAAGTGTATTATAGCATAATTATCGATAGTTATTGCAATTGTCATTCAGTTTCAAGTCAGTTGATATAAATTCACGCTCAAAGTTTCTAAAAAACAATTTGTAAATGTTGTTTTGTCGTGTTATTGACAGTTTCTCAAGTAACCCATCGAACTTTACGAAGAAAAACATTCATTGTTGAACTTCTAAAATCATCCAAAGTGATAGAGGGTGAAATCAACATCCAAAAGGTAAAGTTTGAATAGACGTTAATAGAAACCTTAGCTTCATCACCCTTCATCCATAACTATCCTTGCTATTTTAGGTTTATGAATCTCAAAAGCAATAATTTATTAGTTCCAGTATCGTCAGCATTAGTGATAACTCTTCCAAATGGGGGATGAAGACGGGATGTATTGAAACATAACCAAATCCTTGGATTTAAATTTAGTCGTTCTATTCAATAAAACACGCATCTTTTACTTCGAAACCTTTACTTCAATTGGGTGTTAAAAGCCTGAAAATTCAAAACTTGAAAGGTATTCAAATTGTTTTGTGTTATCAATGAAGTGATCCGCGTATTTAGCAACGACGTGAATTGGAATTACTGTTAAAGTTTCAGATAGGTAAAAGATTAGACAGATGATCTTTACTGCATTGTGAAAGATCTTACCAGTAAGGTAAGCGAATTTTGAAAAGCAGCCCCGTTCTACGATTTTGCAAGCCTGGAGAAAAGTCAGGATTCAAGTAAGATTTTTAACCCAAGATAATACCTTGTATTGCGTTAGAAAATAGTTATGAGGCATTATTTTATTGCAGTTCTGCTTATTACTTATTTTTCAGCTTTTTAATAGCTATTTTAAACAAGTCATTTTGTATTTTACATAGACATTACAGAAACATGAAGAGAATCTTGGAATCGGTAAAGTAGACAGAAAGACGGTATCTGTGTAAGTTCGTGAGTTATTTTTGTCCAAGCCTTTGATCCTCAATGTTCTTATTAAGAGCTATTGTACAGTAATTTAGTTGGTATTTTGTAAGATTTGATATAGTGGCTAACAACCACAGCCGACAAAAAATGAGGCAGCAAAGATGATATTACTCAAAAGGCTTGAATATACACCTTATTTATTACTGCATTTATCTTAAATGCAAACTGCATTAAAAATCCTCCTTGGTCCAGGTTGGTCCTTTATAATTTCAACAGATGATTGGACAATCTTCAGCTTTTAACGGAAAGATGAAGAACGATTGGTTGCGGGATTTTACGTTTTCATTCATTACAAACAAATGTCTTGGCTGATTCGCGGTATATTAAAAGAGTACCTTTGACTTTTCAGTTTACTTTTTGGAATCCGTTGTTCAAAAACTTAAGTATCAGTGCAAAGGAGTTTACTTAAAACTGAGGGAGAGTAAACGTTTGACGTTCTTAATACATACAAGATTTCCATTTCCCCTATTCATTGTAACCTCTGCACAGTAGAAGACATTTATGACCAATTATAGGAGCTCATGCAGTACTCGCAAGAACATCATTCTTGTACTATTAACTCTTACCGATTGCCAACAATAAGTAAGACTGAAGTACATGAGCTATTAAAAAAACGTTCGTTTTCGCTACACCTGTTGAACTCAATTGAGTATTTACAATCATATTTAGCTTTTATTCCACGCATAAAAATATGGAACTTTTTTTGTATAGAAAATTAGAAGGTGCAACGTCGATTTATGTGCAAATCATATATCAATATTTTTTTAAATTACAGAATTATTGACTCGTTGCTGGCTGACGGCCTAATCAAAAAGGTGACAACTGTAGTTCGTCATGCTGGCATTAGTGTGCCGGTAAGTTTTTTTGTTTTGAACAATTTTGTTTAGGAGCGTAGTTTTTCTTCTTTCAGATAAACAGTTCTGTAGTTCGAGAAAATAAAATTTTTAAAGCAGTAAAAGATTTCGTCAATAAAAACTTTAGCGTAACTTATAGTGCACCATCATTAATGCTTGGTGGTGATATGTTCATCTGTAAAAAAACGTTCTCTACGTGAAGATAACGCGTTTTTAGCGTAACTTATAGTGCACCATCATTAATGCTTGGTGGTGATATGCTCATCTGTAAAAAAACGTTCTGTACGTGAAGATAACGCGTTTTAAAAAGGGAGAAGTAAAGATATTTCCTAGATAATTGCTTAACATAATTTTATCTTTTACTTTGCTGCTTTCTTATGACCAATATTTGAGTTATGGAACCTTACATCGTAGGTTGATTTTTTTCTGCATTCGTTGTTGGATGCTGATGATCCCGCCGTGTTGTCTAAAATTGATCAGATACGTTTTAAGCTTTTTGATCGTGAAAAACAGCTGAAGGAGGTGAGTTTGTAACAGAAAATTGATACTGCAGCATCAAGATTAAATGTGTTATAAGAAACGATAAAATTTATTGAAAACGTTACTACTACTACTACCACCACTACCACTACCACTACCACTACCACTACCACTACCACTACCACTACCACTACCACTACCACTACCACTACCAC
>JAOEHV020520742.1:0-19913 GCA_025447995.2 Isaurus tuberculatus
CCCCGGGGCTCAGTGTTAATTTTAAGCACGTCTAAAATATATCAAAGCTGATGGTTCAGAGGACTATGTTAGACAGGAAGACATTGATATGATTGAAGTTATTGTTTCCTGAAGGATTATGTAAATGTATATACACATCGTTGTGTTACATTTTTTCCATGCAAGTAAACAATCCAATTTCTGAAACTTACTGTTGTTCTGTACCTTGTCCCTGTATGTTTATAAATCGTATCAGTTTTGTTTAAGAATCATATTATAATAGTGTTTGGGCTCAAATTTTTGAAAATATTTTAATAATCGCATTAGGAATTATTTGAGGCTGAAATCGCTGGTAAGGCTATAAAATTAAAACATGAGGCTCACACGAAATTTTGTAATTCTTATAAAAAAATATTGATTGCATTTTTGTGTTAGAATATATACTTAAAAAAATCTTACGTCAATTCCATCTCTTCCCATGATACCACGTGGACCCATCGGCCCTGGGAAACCCTGAAAGAAATTTTAAGAACATGTTTTAATTCACAAAACATAAAAATATGCAGTATAAGGAGCAGAAGATTTTTGTTTATCATTGCACTAAAAATGGCTCTTAATCAATCAATCAATCAATCATTATATGTGACTAAAAAAATGTTTCTACTAATAATATAAACTGTTGCCATGAAAATGGTGATACCACAACTATTACTAATACGGTAGATAGTACTAATAACAAAGCTAACGATGGTGCTGATAATAATAATGTTAATAATATCAATCATATTAATAATAGCAAGGATAATGATAATGATGGTGATGGTGATGGTGATGATGATGATGATAATGATAGCAATAACTTCACTGCTAATACTACTAATACTACATTTTTAGTAACTTACGGGGAGTCCGATCACACCAGGCGGGCCTCTGGCTCCGGGAATTCCTGGCAGACCCTAGAAAAGATTAGGTTTAGTTTATACCACTGTTCGTAACGACTAGATAAAAATCCAAAGATTGCAAAAACAGAGCAAATGGTTTAACATTAACACAATTTTGTTTAACCAACTCAATATCAAAAAAATGTTTGCTAAAGCCCGTAAATAGTTTAAGAAGGTAACTTTTTGTGCGTTAGGTGCTCCAACGCAACAGCTGTTAGAAGGAAGTTCTGTTTTAGCTGGAAGAAAGAGTTTTTCGATTCGATTTGATTTGCGGTAGATACCAATGATGAGGACAAAAACAAAATTAGGAGCAAGGAGAACAAAAAGGAAGACAAAAACATCAACTAGAAGGGGACGAAAACAAAAATAAAAAAGAAAAGGACAACAACGAGGACAAGAACGAATAACTAAGATTGTGGATGACAACAAGGGCAAGAATGACAACTGAGAAGGAAGACAATGATGAGAACAACAACGAGAACAAGAACATACAACTAAGAATGTGGATGACAACAAGGGCAAGAATGACAACTGAGAAGGAAAACAATGATGAGAACGACAACGAGGACAAGAACGAATAACTAAGAATGTGGATGACAACAAGGGCAAGAATGGCAACTGAGAAGGAAAGCAATGATGAGAACGGCAACGAGGACACGAACGAATAACTAAGAGTGTTGAAAACAACAACGGCAAGAATGACGACTGAGAAGGAAAAAAATGAAGAGAACGACAACGAGATTTGGCTTCCGACAACAAACGGCAACGATCATTGGGCTTCCTGTAGTTATGACGAAAGGTCATGATTTTCAGAGGTCTTGTACTTGTCTCGCTCAAATATTTTAAATATTCCGAAAAGAAACACAACCACGTTTGGTATTAAATCAATAAGTTACTTAGGTCCTAAAATCTAGAACTTGCTCTGCGATGATTTCAGAAGAACTAATAAGCTCAGTTCTTTTCGCAAATCAATTTCTAAAGTTCATTTTTCCACCATTTAGTTTTATTCTATTATCTTGTATATTATAATCAAATTTTTATCTATATATGTATATATATTTCTCTCTTGCTTAAAATAACACCTGTGTGCTATATTCACCGTGAGATTTTAAATAAAGGCTATTATTATTAGTGGGAAATAACACAGATTATTTTGAGAGTGATAACAAAAGTGTTTCAGTATTTTCGGTTATTAATTATTCAATAGTATTACTAAAACACTTACATCAGGTCCCCGCCCTCCAGGGCGTCCCATTTCACCTGGAAGTGCCTGTGAATTACAAAAATAATGACTTATCACAAATAATATTCTAATAGGTTGATCAAATAAAGTTTATAAAACCGTTATAAAATGAGCATAATTATTCGTATAATTTGCTCTGCAATTTGCGCAAACATACGAATATACCAATGCTAACCTATATCGCACGCAACACAAACTCGTTCACGTGGTCACATTAAAATACAATATTCACATTCCAACAAAACTTATATGACACAAACTTTTTTAAAAACGCTGCTTTTTAGGGTCAAGTACAATGTTGTGGAAACAGATATTTAAAAACGTTTGCAGAAACAAAATTAATCTCTTACCCCTGCCTGTGTAATGGTACCAGTTCTCTCCGGCACAAAAAGCGGTCCTTTCTCTCCGGGAACAGACTAAGAAAAAACGGGAAACATTTTAACAATTTTGCAGAAGTTAGATTCAGGAGGCAAAATGAGTAGAAAGAAGGCAAAGAAAAATAAAACATTCGTCACCATAAGTTACATTGGGCCATCCAACAATATTTGAAAACCAAAGAGTCTTCTTCAGAGAGTGGCAAACGGTCAACAGAGAACACCGTAACTTTGTATGTTAAAAAAAGAAAGAAAACAACAACAATATAGAACGATAATTACGTTAAGGTTTCCGATAACCCCTTGAGGTCCTGCGGGGCCAGGTTTTCCAGGTGGACCTTTGCTACCAATAGCACCTTTTACGCCAGGAGCACCCTACAGAAGAAAACATTTATGAAACATATCGTAAATTAGCGAATTTCACTGATCGCAGCGACTTGTGTAAAAAATTACGGTACGTAGAATATCGGGTATCGCCAGTTAAATGCTCCACAGTTCCAAGACGTTTGTGGTTATTCCATCTAGTTTGGCCTTAAACAATGCAGTTTGATACGTTCTTCAAACGAATAGCCAGTTCATTAAACTCTGTAATTCTATCACACGATTCTTGTTCTAATTGACGTAGATGTGTAAATGACTATTGGCTTCTGCTGGGGACTTGATAAGGAGATCAAGTGTCCCATACGGGAGAGTAAAAGATTTTATTGCTTAGCACTACAGAAACCGTATATGAGCTCCAACCCCATAGCAATAGTGAAAGAGTTAAATTTATTGACCTCAAACCAGCAAACTCTCATATTTAAGTTTCTTATATAAAAAATAAATAAATAAATAAATAAATAAATAAATAAATAAATAAATAAATAAATATATTAATTAATTAATTAATCTTTATAAAGATTTGTCTATAAACAGAAAAGTTACTTCACAAAATATAAATCTTTGATTTCTTTTTCTAAATTGTAAACTTGAATGCATAATATATATTTGGGGATGTAACGATCTCTCTTAAAGCCTAAATTTAAATGGTAGGGAGAGGGCAACTTGAAGCAAACTTTCATTGGCTGTACTTAGTTTTAGAACAAGTGTTTCAATTAAGGCTACGGTTAGCATGATTTTATTTTACATACTTGTGGTCCAGCAGGACCTGGTGGTCCTTTACTTCCAGCTATGCCTTGATCTCCCTTTTAGGAAAAAACTGCTGTTAGATCCCATATCATAACATCATAACCAATTATGTACCTTCTTTTATTAACAACAAAGGACTCAACGTATCAAATGTCACCTTGCTATTTATCGCTTTTACATTTTTTTTCATGGCACTCTAAAGAAATACTTAAAATTACATAAGGCAATGAATTGGAAAGATCAACGACGCCAAAACTCCATTTTTACCGATTCTAGAACAACTAACAAGCTAGCAGATTTTAATTTAACTGTACCGCAGTTAAAGACATCTAAAAACAAGCTGTAAACATTTGTTAACAAATGTTTGAGAAGAATCTTGAAAATATCTTAGACAGACAGAGTAACAAATGAAGTTCTTTGGAAGCAAGTCAGGAAGCCATTCAAATACAAATCAGGCGACGCAAATGGAGATGGATTGGCCACACGTTAAGGAAACATCCAGACAGTGTTACAAGGCAAGCTCTAAAACGGAATCCCCACGGTAAGCGAAAAAAGAAGACGCCCCAAGAACACCTGGGGGCGAGATATTGAAGCGGAGATGAAGAGCTGGGGCCACACATGGAAAACCTTATAGGTAGACTAGCTGAAGACAGGACGAGATGGAGGAAGGAAAAAGTCGATGGCCTATGCTCCAAGAGGAGCTAAGAGCCTAAGTAAGTAAGTGTACCGCAGTAGTTCTTAGGCTTTTGTTCCAGTTTTAATAACATCTTCGGTAGGGTTAAAGTACTCTAGAAATGTTGACTATCACAGACCTACTGCCATAATACAACAGCTTTCTTTTCAATCTTCAGAGCTGGGACTTGAAATAAAAATTTCTATTTTACTTCTTTTTACAGTGAAACTGAAAATATACGAAGCGTAAAGAACCTTTCTTGTTTCTTATCTTTGATTTCTCAATCGTTGCTTACTTAGTTCGTTTTTAACAAAATTAAGAAAATATCGAAATTTATCAATGCCTTCTTCTTGAGTTGCCCATCAACATTGTGATAGAAAACCTAATCAATAAAACATTTTTTACCGTTTGTCCTTTTGCTCCAGGTGGTCCAGGCAACCCAATAACCTAAAAAAATTCAGGTAGAGCAGGTTAGATCAGACATAACAGAATAGATCCTGTGTAACGACGTTAAAACAAATACGAACGAGACTAAAAAGTATGTACATGCATTAGAAAACAACTACGAATTTTTATCCATTCTCAACTGCTTTGAGAAGAATAAAAAGTGAAGCAAGCAGAATTCTTAAGAATGATCAATTGCTTGTCCTGAAAACTATTGATCATTCAAGTAACGTCCAATTTTTCCCTCATGACAAAAATTGAACGGTTGGTAACTTTGTCAGTCTTACAAAGAAATTTGTAGGTCTAACAGAATGTAAATATTTCATATAGAACTGTACGACTGATTAAATGTTGTAGTACTTTGATGTCACAATAATCTGTTAAAAGAAAAAAAAAGATTGGCAGGTTAATCCATAAGTCAATTAAAAAACATTTGATCAAGCATTGTTAGTCATTAATAACACAACTAGAGAAAATGTCAACACTAAAAATGAATAAACTTGCTATACTATAAACAGATTCAAGAAACAAAATACAAACTAAAATATTTACAATAACAAAATAATAATAATAACAGGTTAAAAACAACTAATAGTTAATGATAAACGATAAAAACAAACAATTATATTAAACAGTAATAATAATCGATAATAAATAAAGTATATTAAAAATATTAAACAATAGCAAAATTAATAAAGATAATGATGAATACAATATTCTTTATTGACTTTCTTAAACATGGGTATACAACATTAACACATTCAAAATATTTACATGTATAGATTACTATTTATATAGGTTATGAATTAATGTATATAAAACGGTAAATGAGAAACATTCGTTTACAAAAGAAAAAGAATTTATGCGAAAGATTTGAATCAGCTTTACTTACTTCGAACATTCTTTCGGCTGTAATGACAAAGAACAAAAGTTTCTATTTAACGTTTAAACAATATGTATCATTGCATATTTTGCACATTTCTGTAACAATTTTGAAATCATTTGTAGAAGAAGGTTTGAAATTCTTATTGCACATGGAAAATGTCTACAGTTAATCGTTTTCAAACTAAATTCAGACTTTGAAACTCAAAACTACCAGCTTTTAAAAGATAAACGTCAGTACACTTTCACAGACCAGGTTTTAATGGCTTCGTCAAAAGGTTAAAACAAAATGAACGATTTGCACTTATTAATTCTAATCTTCTAAAAAACCAATATTAACTGGAACACTTTGTTAGATTTCATCAATTGATTCAAAAGTTAGAATGAATTCAAAAGCAAGAGCAATCGTTTCTATTCTGTAAGATAAACTAATAAATGCTAGGTTTATAATCTTCCCAAGTCCCAAAATTGTTATCAAATGATTCTGCCAGCCCGACAACGGTGACTAGGGAGAAGATTCGTACTCAAATGAAGAAATCATTGGGCCCGTGGGATCCTCACGCCGATAGGATCAACACCTCAGTAGTCGACTATGTTTCCAGCGTGGTGGTCCCTGATGGTGTAGTGGTTACCACGCCTGACTAGAAAACAGGGAGACGTGGGTTCGAGTCCCCAGGGCAATCAAACCATTTTTTCGGATGAGTATGAAAGAATGTTGGAAAAATATAGAAGCACTATCCATATTTCTAGATTTATAAAGTTTTGTCATTTAGTTTGAAACGTATAATTGATGACACCAATCCTTTCTACTCCGTTTTCAAGAGGGGCAAAATGGATGGCACTTAATAGGGTTCAAAATTTAAAAACTCTAATATTCTCAGGAACCCTACCTCCTTCACAGACTCTCTTGGTCAAGCTTCTCAACTGGGGCTCAAGTGCGTTGTAAGACGATGTCACGAAAATGTTATTTTCTACTTCACGAGAAGCAAGTTTTTTCAGTGTTTCTAGATCCGGATTATCTCCAACAGGAACAGCGAAAATATCCACAAATTTTTCCTTCAGCTTGTTGGCTGCGGATAGGCAAGCTGCCGGATTGTCGAAGCGCCCATCAGAAATAATCACCAAAGACTGCAAATTTTAAATGTGAGTAAACGAAGTTATTTTTTTTAAAATTGTAACTAAATTTCCCTTATTTTTGTCGTACATATTAAACATCTCGCATAGAATAATCACAACGTTGAAATTGAGAGGCATGGAATATTTGAAGACTGAATTTTTAGGCTTTTATAGATTATTCTAATAAATCTCTTTCTCTATACCATCCTTGCTCTTAAAACCTTTTCACATCTACCCAAGTTGTTTATCTGGGGGCAAGGAAAAATTCAGACATCGAGTTATCTCGGGATTATTTGCTTTGTAAGCGCGTATGAAGAGTACACATCCATATAGATCCGGGTCAAACATTAACAGGCTCTCACTCTAGGACTAATTCTCCTTTCAGACCGAGATATCTCTGCCCCCCAGTTCTGTCAGCTGCAGACGATCGTTTTGGTTTTACTATGGAGAAATCGTTTGAATGGTTTGCTCAGCCAAAGACTATTCGAAGGACAGAAATAATTACATCCCGAGATAACGCGCTTCATTTGAATAGATCCTTTGGTGTTAAATCCCAATAAAAATGAAAATCAAAAGCAAAGCACCGATTTCGAGACCTTATTAACCGAAGTATCTCTCATTCCATTTCCGTTTGTATATATGTCATTTGCTGCGGCTTGCAAAGCACCTAAAACGTTGCCTTTTCCACCTCTGAACTTCATTCCATCAATTTGCTGAAAAAGTTTTTGTTTGGATAGTGCTCGTCCGGTGAACGTGTTGAAGCGGCAGTCAACTGACGGGGACGAACCATATGAGACGATGCCAATCCGTGCTTTATCATAACCAACTTCAAACGAATCTACAAACTTTTTGGCAAACGTTTTCACTTTTTGGAAACCTGGCGACGAAGCGGTGTCTGAGGCATCAAGCACAAAAGACAAATCCATCTGGCCCTTGCAAACTATTGATAAAACAGAAGTGTTTTTTTTTTCATTATCATCGCTTTTTTTTATTTAACGTCATTATATTCATTTTATTAGAAATAAAGGTTGTAACTAAATTATATTTTTTTTAAATGCGCTAACGTTTTCATTTTATACGATCGACATCAAACTATAAGAAGAAACTTAAAATAGCAAAGAGTTTCACATCAGTGACAGAAACAATAGATATCATATTATGCATACATTCATATTTTTATTAGAAAAAGAATAAAACTCGTCGTCGTTGCAATCAACTATTGCAAGAACATCATCGTCAACTTGATATGTATTGTAGTAGATAATTAACACCATTGACTTCAACGTCATTATCAGTATCATTATGCAAGAACTTTTTGTATTGCGACATGAAAATAAAACTTGTACAAAAAAAATTTTCTCTTTTGGTATTCATCCTTTTTATCTCTTTCTTCAAATCTAACACAGAAGAATCCTGGCTTATACTACAAACTCAACACTGAGAACTGTTTTTCAAAAGAGGATGCATGAGTGTAATAAAATGGTTAAATCATTATCTGTAGTCGTGTTACTTTATTGTCGTAGTAGTAATCTAATAATAGTATTATTGTAGCAGTTGTATAATTAGTATTATCAATGTAAATTATTTTCAATTTAACAAAACGAATTATGTCAAAGAGTTAGTATAAACGGAATGTAAAGGTAATCCATGGTTATTTTTGAGGCTCTAATTACCGTTTGGAGGAGTGCGACATATCAAATAACATCCATCATCACTTTGGCAGCATCTATCTTGACCTGGACACGAGTAGTCATCGTCATTGTCCGTTGGACCAACCTGACCTTTAAATTTCCCGCAGGGAATGTACTCAGCTGGTACTTTATCCTCGCAAAAAACTGGATTCGGATTTGAGGGAGGGCATTTATCCGGTTTGGCTGTAGTAATAATAATAAGAATTACATTACTTTAATTCACTTTCAAAATGTTTCCTCTTTAGCCTAGTAACGGTTGGGACTGACTATCCCCTCAAGCTCTTTCCGTCCAAGCATTCAGGTATAGATAGGCAAAAAAAACCACCAGTAGAAGACGAAAAATTTTTATTGACTATCACAAGCAATAGTGATGGGGAAAAAATTTTGGCCCCGAGCGGTCAAATTCTGTCAAATTAGACAGCACCATACTAGAATGAAATAATTTAGAAACTTTACCTTCACATAAATTCCTTCGTAAATTATCCAAGTTAGACATCAGGCTGCCCGCCTGGTTCGCACGATAAGCAAATTTATTCTCCGAAGCTAGACTGCGAAGATAATTCATATCAACATTCCTATTGGTACAAAGTGCCACTCGAGTAACCTCCGAGTCATCCAAATCTTTCGCAGCTTCCTCAATAGACTCCGATCCAGGAGAAGATTCCCCGGACGTTAGAATAACTAATCGACGAGGATGCCCTTGTCTGACTCCTCCTTCTAGGCTGAAGAGATCTTTTTTTGCAGCACGAAGAACTCGATCAATGCGTCTTTGACCATTTCCACCTTTGGCAAGATTATCTATCGCAGTGTTTATCTGACTTTGAGAAAGAAGTTTTCGGAAGTTTGCTTCTGTTTTTGGTTGTGAATCGAACGTCATCAGCCCAAAGTGAATATTATTCTCGGCATCAGCAATTTCGTAAACGAGTTGTTTGGCAAATTTTTTCATTTCCTGGAAGTCGCGGTTGCTAACACTGTCTGACGTATCGATAGCTATGCCAACGTCCATCGGAATCATACAGTCTGCAAAAATTTGAAAAAGATATCACGTAAGTTGGACGTTAAACTTTGTAAAACGTTTGGGGCAAACCAATTTGATTTGTACAGGAAAGGTAGTTGAACTACAATTGGAATTCTTATACCTCTTAATTGGTAAATAGATTGAAATTCTTCTTTGAGAAACCTGTTTGGCTCTTAAATTCGTTTTGATAGTTAAAACTGAAAGGGGAAGCATGGCCAAATTAAGAAAACGATAAAACAAATCGGGGGAAATTGAACGACGGTGTTCAACTGAGCTACAATATATGCCGGTCGAGTTTCATGGAAAATGCAACAGGACTATCAATCGAAACGTCAGCTCCTTACTCCCTTTAGGACGGTTATAAAACATTCCAATGTAGAGTTGATTAGCTCACGTTTTTTAATTTTTTGCTGAAAATTACTTTTGTTAATCAAACAGACAAAGAGCCTGGGTCAATGCACCGAGTTCTAAGACGTTGTGCATGGATGAAAGAAAAACCTCGTATCTCTTTTATGTCAACGAAATATTTAAAGTTTTACAAAATCGTCTACATTCACAGCATTTGTTTTTGTGGAAGTATTGAAGCAAAGTTGGTGAACAACAATGGCTTAATTTAAAGAACTCTAAGTTTAATTAAATCTAGGTTGAAGTGTTTGAGTCATTGCCGTAAGTAGAAACATCATCTTCCTACTCTTCTTATATGGCGATGACCAAACATTTCAACTTAGGGTTCATCAAATAAAGTGTTTTAACCATTCACCGACGCACTAAAACAGCTTTTTAAAAACTGTTCAACGAGAAGATGGCCTATAAACTAAGATTAACACTTGGTTGAAATTTAGAAAATCTGAATGTATGAACTTGGTTACATATAAAACTAATATCATCCTTATGGATGTTACTTACTCCGTATTCTAGCCATACAGGCAAAGCCGCACTGTTGGCGACAACATGTGTTCTCGGTCCCTTTACATTCTGCATCCAATTCACATTCGTTGTCTAGCTCAGCGGGACATTCGGCATCTTGGTTAATGACAGTTACTGGACATTTACCATTTTTCGCTGCGTTAAAACAATGTTCGTGTTTAATAATGTTTTCTCTTAACATAAATTATGGGCAAATTTTGGGATTACCTAATGAGTGCAATTAAAATTTTTGTTAAAAAGCAAGCACCAAGAAAAATTGGCTTTGTCTCATTGGTTAGGGTGATATGTGTTACCGCGACTTACTTAGTAAAGGACGAAAAAAGCACGGAAATTAGAAAATTAATATGCGTGACGTCATAAGATGACTTTCACGATAACTCTTTCATAGTTGGCTTCATAAATAAAAATGGGGACATTCGAAAAGTGAATATTAAAAACCCGATAAGTTTAACTACAACATACTCAGTACTCAAAGAATCTGCGCCAGCGAGCAAGTCATTTTATTACCCAACGGGCCAAGGACAGTAACGATCACTAAAGACTTTTTGACGTTAAATTTGAATGAGAAAACTTGCCCAAGATTAATTTTCAATAGTAAAATCGAAAAATACACTTTTTTAGAAATACTATATGTAAAATTGATAATTGGTCAACTTGGTTGTGGTACTTCCTCTTCAACATTTACGCGCAACAACAATAACAATTACAAAGTCAATGAGAATTACAATAATGTACAATAAGACGATGCGAAGCCCAAAACAGTTACGCTGACAAAGGGAAAAAAATATATTTACAGCAAGAACGGTGGTAGTGAAAAGTACAACAGGAAAGGCAGTGATAATAATAACATCGACGATGACAACAAAAACAACATTACCAAGGGAAAAAAGCATTGCAGCCGTTTTCATTTACATGTGTGGTCCCACGGTTTGTTTCCGACGTCGTACTCGGTTTTCGATGGACATCAATCAAACTTTGTTTGACTCACATCTTGTTAGCAACTGCTTTAAAAGAAAGGCTTTAGATTGACGTCCATCTAAAACTGAGTAGCACGTCGGAAACAAACTGCGAGAACGCACGTGTAAATGAAAGCGGATTAGCAAGGACAATGACAACGAAACGATAAAATTGCAGTGACAGTTTCAATAATACAACAATGACAATGACGGTATATAGAATAAAGATGGTTTGAAGACAAACAAATTGGGGATATGTACTGGGAAAAAGCCGAGCTATCTACAATTTTTAAGATCTCTTTACAGGCCAACCAAACTTTTCGTCGCAAATCGACAAGTATCTCTTTTTGTCATTTGTCAGTGACTTACCTTTGCATGCACTGTCAATCGCTTCACGAGTAAAATCACTGATATCATTGAAGGATCGAGCATCAAAAAAATGCTTGGAAGAAGGCTGAGAGCACGCTAATTTGAAGACGTCACTTTTTATTTTGTTGCCTATTTTAACGATAATCAGTTTTATCCCTTGGCTCTTTAGTTTTTCTGCAGCAGATAGCACTGCAGCTTCTGACGAAGTAGATTCAGGGACAAGTAAAACAAAAATCTTTGGCGCGGTAGGTCGTGTTCCGCCAAAAATAGTAAAGCCATTGTCTGATGCCCGATTCAACGCCTCTTCCACGTTGTATCCAGAACCTTCTTGTTGAATTTGGTCAACAACTGTCTTTAAATCCGACTTCGAGTACAGAGAGTCAAGTTTCACGATCTGCTCTGCTCTATCGCTATACGGAATAAAACTGACATGAGCTAATCTGTTATTGATTTCAAGAAGATCAACGGCTGACTTCGTAAAGTCTTTGACGTTTGCAAATTCGGAAGAACTCATCCTTGTCGAAGTCGGTAGGCCAAATATGATGTCAATTGGAGATGTGCATGCTGTTAAAAGAAAAAAAAACTTGTTGGTTGAAGTATATAAAAATGACGTAATTTAATGAAAATCAATGAAATTTCATAACAAGTCCATGCAGATTTTTTTTTTGAGCTCTAGGAACATCGAAACATGAAGAGACTCTATACCTCGCAATAATCCGCCTTCATCGTTTCCGTTTTGGAATTTAAGTAACTCATATTGTCTTTTCAACTATCCACAGTGACCCATCTAAGCTAAACAATTTGACCTGCGCCAAAACAGATTTCGCTCAGTTTGTAAAGTACTAAGCAAATGTCTAACATAGATCATGGGTACAAACATTAATTTTGAATCTTGTTGGATTCCAGAGTTTTAAAACTCATGACTTTATACTTCCTTACTTTTAAGGATTTAATTTGAACTAAACTCCAATTAATGTAATACCCACTATCAACGTGGCCTAGTGCCCATATTAGTGGCTTCAAGTTTGATACTAGTACGTATGTACTATACCTGACTTGTAATAAGATTACAGTTAGTTTATGTAATCTAACCTTTACGAGTTCAACATGGAATTAATTTGCATGAGTGTGTTTTTAAAAGAATCAATTTGAGCTTTTTAAAACACACATTTATTAATTCCATATTGAACTCGTAAAGGTTCGATTACATGTTAATCATATAAAGAATCCGTTAGACATTATCTTACAATTCGTGATTAATAAATAATCGAGATTTCAAAAATAAAGCCTCGTGCAATTTGAGAACTTTCGAAATCACTCGTACCTATTAATCACGAATTGCACTCGAGGTCGTGCGGTTTCCCATACTAATAGTAACTACCTACAAAATTACTATACAAAAAAATCTATAATTTGTTTTATACCTTTACATTGCCCAGAAGTAATGTTTTTTACTATGCCCAACAACTCATCGAATGTAAAAGCTCTAAACACTTGTTCTTCCCCGGACGAAACAGCCAACAATTCAAAAATGTTTATGTTCATTCCTACACCAAGTGCATAGACAGTAACTCCCTTGTCTTTAACAATTTTTGATGCTTCAGCAAGATCCTTATATGGTCCCTTGTCTTTTGTTTGCTGACCATCAGTGACAACTAAAAGAACCTACGTGAAAATGAACAAATACAGGATGCTACAGATTTATTTCTGTTTACTATCCATATATCTATATATCTTACTTATTAAATAATAATAAAAAAAATCTTTTAATAGGTAAAACATGTGACCCCAACGTAGAGACCCGATAACAGTCACCATTGTGATCCTAAAGACTACTCGCTGCACTTCCATAACCACGTGGTTACTTCTAGTTAGAAAATAATAATAAAAAACCTTTTAAAGTCCGTCGGAGAATAGGTAAAACACGTTATTTGATAAACCTTAGACTAAATTATTTTAACATCGCCTTAAGTAGAATAGGACACTGACGTTTCATGCGTTATCTCTTGGTTCGACCGTGTCCCTTCGTCAGAGCAACTCGAATGGTTCGAGCGTTATCCTTCTTCAGAGCAACTCGAATGGTTCGAGCGTTATCCCTTCATCAGAGCAACTCTAATGGTTCGAGCGTTATCCTTCTTAAGAGCAACTCGAATGGTTCGAGCGTTATCCCTTCGTCAGAGCAACTCTAATGGTTCGAGCGTTATCCTTCTTAAGAGCAACTCGAATGGTTCGAGCGTTATCCCTTCGTCAGAGCAACTCTAATGGTTCGAGCGTTATCCTTCTTCAGAGCAACTCGAATGGTTCGAGCGTTATCCCTTCGTCAGAGCAACTCTAATGGTTCGAGCGTTAACCCTTCGTCAGAGCA
This sequence comes from Isaurus tuberculatus, assembly GCA_025447995.2. Classification (NCBI taxonomy): domain Eukaryota; kingdom Metazoa; phylum Cnidaria; class Anthozoa; order Zoantharia; family Zoanthidae; genus Isaurus; species Isaurus tuberculatus. Next base: position 14,107 of record JAOEHV020520742.1, read on the forward strand.
ACTCGAATGGTTCGAGCGTTATCCCTTCGTCAGAGCGACTCTAATGGTTCGAGCGTTATCCCTTCGTCAAAGCAATAACATACGGAATTTTAGTAACTGAAAGAAAAGGCTGAAAACAACTCTAATCAAACGGTATTCGAACCATTGACCTCCGCGATACTTCAGAGCAGCGCTCTAACAAACTAAGCTTGAGGTTATAGTTGATTGGAGCATGTCAGTTATAGTTGCTCCATCAATGCCACTTAAGTCGGTGTTTATACAAGAATCAGTCCGCCCAAACGGTAAGAACAGTAATTTGACTTTTATGGCTGGATGTTTTTTTATAATTGTTACAATTTAACACGTTATAATTGAAGAGTCATATAAAGTGGGCTGTAGATTTGTTTTCACGCTACCTATTGTGAGTCGCTTTATATATCGAAGCGAATCAAAATAAACGACTTAAGTGAGATCCTTAGAGAGGTAATAAAACGAGTGCATCATCTCTTACATCAAATATTGCATGAAATAGATTCTACGCTTATTTTGCATTTCTTTATTTGTCAGGACCAAGTATGAATAACAAAGCAAAAACATTTTAATGTTGTGCGTACGGCTGTGGTACGTTTGTTGTTTGATAAGACTAAAAATGCCAAACATAACGCCAAACCCGTATGCTTTTACTTATAAGTAATTTGCTATCAGTAAAAATCTTGTAACCCAGGTCTTTTCGACATAATATTATATAGTATTACACGCTTTTCTTTTTATAAGAACCAGTCTTTCGGCCGAGGCTGGGCTGTTCTTAACTTGTTGGCGATTCCATTTTCAAACTGTTCTTAATTTGTTCTGATTTCCTGATATTTCCAAACCGTGGATTAGTTGCCCGGAACAATAAAAGGCAATAAGAAATACGTGTTTGTTATTGTTTCATTTAGCGATATGCGATAAAATCTTTTAAAAAAATAAAAGCGGTTAGAAATGTTAGTATGAATTTACATGTACATCTCAATCTTTGTACAAGGATTAAAAAAAATTCTTAAAAATTTGTCTGATCAAAATTTCAGCCTGGTGATTGGAGACATTGTGAGTAAACGCACTTACCTTCTGAACGTCTTTCCTCATACCATTTTCGGGAGTGAACAATTGCTCGCCGGCCATAACCAAAGCTTTATCGATAAATGTCAATCCCCTCTGATGAGGCATTTGGGCTGCTCGTTTCGCATAATTTAAGTAGTTAATATATCCCCCTTTAAAGTCGTTGAATTTCATATGAAGTTTTGCCTTTGAGCTGTAAACAATAATACCAACGTGTGTTCCTTTCTCAGAAATCTCGAATTCATTCATAATTTCTTCAACGAATTTCTTGGTCTTTTTCCAGTTTCTTCTCGAAATACTACCAGATGAGTCGATGAGCAAGGCCAAATCCAGTGGAACGGTACACCCAGCTGAAAACGGAAGAGGCAGATAATTAGCTGAGGTTACTGATTACATTGTACAGTGTACTTCATTTTTTACAATGTTAGGTAGCGTTAAGTTAATAAGATTTTGCTTTAAAATTGTGAATGTCTTATCAAGCAAACAAAAAGGGATAAAAAGTTTTGTCTATGTATGCAGTTCAAAAGAAAATATTGCTGCTGTATAAATCTCAAAAATGCTTGGTGGTAAAACAGCTAATGAGCAACACAACTTTATTGTAAGCCTCCATTTCATGGAGAAACAGTAATTAGAATGCATGTCAAGAAATTTTTGATTTTTCTAACTTGAATCAGCTTACTATGTTGTTTTGTTTGAGCCAAAAATCAATTGATTACATATTATTTAAAATCTTTTGACGGTTCAAAATTGCCAAAATACGACAATTTTTGGTCTTGCAATCTCATGGCCAAGCATTAGGCACCTAGGTCGAATGTAGGGTTCTGACGTAAAGTCAGTGAAACAGTTTGTCGGTCGAGTAATTTGCCTTCTCTTCGCTTGCTTAAGGTGAGTCATTAGAACAACGTCAGAGCCAGGTTCTATATTGCTCCTCTTCGTTCTGGCTGAATTTTTGAGCGGGCTTAAAAAATTAAAGAAAAGCTAAGTTTCAAAAATTATTTTTAAAAAAACCGTAGGTAAAATACCTTGAATATTTGCCAAATCATTTTCTTCCGAGATTGCATTTGCCGTTTAACTTATCGGGCTCTTACTATTAACAGAAACGTATTTCGTAAAGCATTTTGAAAACTCAAAGTTTTAAGGTTCCTGTAATATAATCCTATTAGAAACTGGCAAAAATTCGGTAAACAAAGATTTGCCCACAACAGGCCTCGCAAAATAAATTTGGATTATTTTTCATTTCTAGATTAATGCTCTTATTGGTGAAAGCTACTTCTGAATTGAGAAGTTCAAGCTTGTAAAGTTTGCAAACTTAGTTTGGAATTTGGACTATAGTTATGAACCCCTAAACCTTATTCTACAAGAGGAGAGAGTGCGACTATAAACGATCTGTGTGTATCATCTTAGCTGTTTCTTGTTTGCGTTTTTTGACATCTAATTTTAAATTTTAATAATTTAAATTCTAAATTTTGATTTTTTTCACTTTTTTTTAAAATAAAGTACGAGCCCTGTCCAAGCAAGATCATATATAGTACATATGGACAAAAACTTTATTTCCTTAATTCATTAAGTAATAGTTTCCATTTACGAATAAGTTTAAGTGTCCGATGCTGTATCTGGAACCATAGCTGGATGGACGTATGGCTGGATGAATAAAAAATATGAATGGATGGATAAATGGATGGATGAATGGATGGATAGTTGGGATTGGTGGATAGATGGAAGAAAGGCAATGAAACAAAGTGCTTTAGCACGCACGACATTGACATTGATTTTATTTTATTTTATTTTTTGCCAGAAACGCATAAAGCAGAATTACACATTTCACTGCAATATGACTCACTTGGTTTCACTGGAGCCTCACAGATGAGATCACCACAGCCGTCAGGACAGCACCTAGTCCCAGGTCTACAATCAATGTCTGATTGGCACTCGGGGTCTGGGGCGGGGCATTGTTGTAAGAGTGGAAGTCTTGGACACACTTTTCTTTCTAAAACAATAAGAACAGCAGCAAAGAAAACTTAATAAATCGAAAAAAGGCTTGTGTATTTGCTTTGAATCCCCCACTAATAATTAACTAACTCAAGTCTCTTTGGGAGTCGCGCCGGTCTTATGCTTGCCAACGCGGAGAGAAAAGCCATTAATGAAAAAATAGAAACGTTCTTATAAAGGCGTGAGCTTGTATCTTGCTAAAAGTACTCGTAGGCTAGGAGCAATTTTTAAACATACATCGGTTTTGAAAGTATTTCACAGATCATAGAGTTATTAAGTACCACGGTAGCGGAAGAAGGGATATGTTTCATTATTGTTTCAGAAGAATATAACCCTACTCGTTTGCTCCAAGGTAACAAAGCCTTGTATAGGTTGGCAGAAAAAAAAAACAATTCAGAGCATTTTTTTAAACAACTAATGAAAAAAAGAAACAATATTTCAAATATAACCAAAAATCAAAAACGTATAACATGATAGGGATGCATAACCGTTTGATAAAGCTGTGGTATATTCAAAAATTAGCTCAATATAATAATAATAATAATAATAATAATAATAATAATAATAATAATAATATCTTTATTTATATAGCGGATATATACAGAGCTCAATACCGCTTTACAGTTTAAATACAAAAGACAAAATTAGATATATAATAATTAAAACTAGGCTAATTAAAAATTTAAAAAATAATAATAATTATAATAATAATAATAATAATAATAATAATTAACTATAAGCAATTTTAAAAAGATGAGTTTTTAAACGTGATTTAAACATAGGAACCGAGGGACTTAATTTAATGTCAAGGGGCAAAGCATTCCATAATTTGGGGGCGTCAACTGAAAATGCTCTCTCTCCATATGTTTTTAAGCGTACCTTAGGAACTTCCAACAAATATTTTTCAGCAGCTAGATCTTAAACTCCTAGTTGGATTATAATGGACTAAAAGTTGACTTAAATAAGACGGTGCTATATAAATACGTAAAAAGGCAAAGTCCTTCTGTCATTCTGCTAAACAATTTTATAGCTATTATCAATTATACCTTTCACTTTTAATTGTTTAAAGACATTTGTTTTTTTATTCTCAAATAATCAAATAGCTCATTTTATCTTTGAATAATGAGTAATGAAATGTTTAAACGAAACAAAACATGCGCTTTATCTTTGTACTTAACTTGGTTTGTTTATTTTTTCTACTTTATTTATTTATTAATTTTTTTTTTTTTTTCATTTTTTCTTGGTTATTTTAATATCAAGTTTTTCTCAGAGTTATTGACTTGAACAGTCCATACAATAACCGTAAAATAAACAAACTGGCTTTATCTTTTCCACAGTTAATTATGATTGACTTTATACGTTGGTTATTTCGGAACAACGATGCAAACGATCTTCGCGGTTTTAAAAACAATTGAGAGAGAGAGAGGGAGAGAGGGAGAGAGAGAGAGAGGGCTGAAAAAAATTCAGGCTCTAGCAGGGTACGGTCAGCGGCCTCTGGGATACTTTTGCATCTCTCTTTATGCCAACAGAGCTCATGAAGCTACATCTGTTCGGAGGAGGTAAATCTTAGAAGGTCCATTTGATACTTTGGTTTGTAGCAAGGACATTGTGAACGTTATTGCCTGTTATGTACACAGTTGCCTAAATTACGTTTATAAACGCCGCAAAATTGAGAACGGAACAAAGATCGTTGTAGTTCCGGTTTAAAGTTGTCACGCATTGCGACAATCTTGGTTCTTGTAGAAACACATACAGTAGAAGTAAAGTAGAGTTGTACAGTTGAAAACATTAAATTTTGCTCGTTATGTACACAGTTGCTTAAATTGCGTTTATAATCGCCGCAAAATTGTTCAAAACGTCCTTGGTTAATGTTTTCAACTGTAGAACTTTGCAGCATTTTTAATTTCTACTTTACTTCTACTCTATGTGTTTAATTTCTTCAAGAACCAAGATTGTCGCAAAAATGCGTGACAGCTTTGAACCGGAACTACAACGATCTTTTGTTCTGAATGGATCATTCATCAAAAGAACCGAATACGCTTTTAGCTCAAATACATTTTTAACAAGCGATTATTTTCCGTGCTACTCGCGAGTGTTTTAAGCCTCAAATGAAAATACATTTCACCAGTCACGTTACTTTTTTTAAAAAAATTGTTCCTAAAATCAACAACACAGGCTAACTTGGGTAAATGAGTTTATGGAACGAAAATTTACATTTTATGGTAATGGAGTCTATTTGAAATTCAATACAGTAATTTACACGTTCTTTACAAGCCTAAGGACTAAACAATTCTAGCTGAGATATGTTGTATTCAATTTTCATTTCATTTTGATTTAGAGCTTGTTTGACACTTTGACATTATTTGGATATAGTTTTCTGGTTATGGAATAAATTAAACTTGCCAAATAATTAACGCGTTTAAAAATTAAATCCAAAACTCTTACTTCAACTCATGTAATGCTTGTGATCGGCATACAGCTCCTTGTTCAACTTTATATAAAGCAAACTGATATTTGGGTAACAAACGTTTCGACTCTTCTAATGGTCTTGAGGACTGACGTGAGAAATTTCTGACAAAACTGATACTTATTATGACTTGTTATATCTTATTTTGGAGGGTCAAACATTTTTTAAGAATCCAAAAACTACACATTTTAAATATACGAAGGTTTTTTTTATTCTATACATGTTTCGACATCGTCACAATGTCACCTTCACTTTCTACTGAAGGTGACATTGT
>JAOEHV020520840.1:2010-19901 GCA_025447995.2 Isaurus tuberculatus
ATGTGTTTAAGCGTTGGTTACTACCAACATACTACTGAGTGCTCTATTATTTACTGCTTAATTTTCTCACAGTGTATGGTGGCCACTACAGAAGCTGCCACGTTTAAGTCAAGATACCAACGAGAGATCAGCGAGCTTCGGGATCAGCTTCAAAGAGCGAATATTTCCAGTGAAAGAGATCAGGCATTGAGGGAGAAGGTTTTCAATGAAGCTAAGGCTGAAGTTATTGCCTTAAACAAAAAGGTACGTGATGGAAAATATATTCTGATGTATTAATTGGAAGTTTGGAATAGAAATGGCGATTTTGTTTTGATGCATTTTTATCACTTTAAAAACTTTTACGACCTTCCCGCATCTGTACTACTGGTAACAATCATGTGATATCATTACTTATTATTTTACAACTGATTTCTTTTGTCTTACTGGTTATGCAGATGAAAGCGAATACTGCCTTGCCCTGCCATTCTTAAAAGATTTATTATTATCAATTTTATTCGTTCGTTCGTTTGTTTCTAAATACAGTTGGAGGAGAAGACTCGTCGGCTACGAGAACTAGAGAGTGCAAGCGTGCTATGGGAAAGCAGAATAAGAGATCTTGAGAGACAAAAAATTGAGCTTATAGCACAAGTTGGACAAACGCGAGAGGCACTCGATGAGCACGTGGGCCGACTTAGCAAACAGGTGAGCCTTGTAAACTAGAAAGGATTAGAGAATGATCCACACCAAGTTTATCTGCGACATATATCAATGCAGCCGGCATTTCTTATGTAGACAGTCCTTAATGTTTAAGACTAAAATGGCAGTCGCTAAGTAGAATTAAAAAACCTAAATGTAAGGAGCGATCATCAATTGAGTAAAACACGGTCGAATCTCGAAACGTCGCGGTTGGGCGTGTCTCGGGGGTAGGGAAGAGCAATGTCCAGAAGCCTCAACAAATCATCCTGTTTATAGATAATTCAAAAATTGCTTCGCCAGAACGCTTTATGTTACTATATCATGCTTCAGAAAATAACTGTACCGCTTGCACTGCATGGTGGGAGTGCTGATTTGAAGAGTTTGTGCAAGTGTATTGTGGAGCAATCGGTAACTTACGGCGATAGCTTTTGCAATTTTCTGTATCATCATCGTGTGTGAGTTTATTGCCGGGATTGAAACCGTCTCTAAAGGAGTAAAAAACACCATATCAGTGTAGATAAATTATTCTATATGGTAATCGTACGAAATTGAACGTTAATTTAATCTTAATGATTTTCAATTTCAGTTGCAACAAACGGAAGTGCGGGCCATGAGATCCGACACACTGGTACAAGAGCTTTATATCGAGAACTCAAATTTAACAAAAGCTTTACACCAGACCGAGGCTAACGAAAAGAAAGCAGAAAAGACCAATAGGCAGCTGATGGAGCAGAAACGGGCCCTACAACGTGTCATCTCTAAACTCTGCGGTGCGAATGCTATTGCTTAAAAAGTTGGAAGAGCAAGTTTTTATTTGCCAAGTTGGTCGTTGGAAGTTTATCGTGCATTACAAGATTACTTTAACAAAATATTTCTTTTATCGAAGGAAACACGATACCAAGCAATAAGAAAGAAGAAATAAATCATAATGTTTTTTTTTGTAACGAGAGGCGAGAATTTTTATACCTTTCATAAGATTTGGCATTCCGTCTTCCTGCGTTGCTCCTTTTATCAAGCAGGAATCCAGAAGTACGATTTTTAGTAAATGATAAAACGCCGATTCGTTTATTTTTATCTTTGTATGCTAATGGTCATATTATAGGAACACGTACGCAATCGGAGTGTCAAAGACCACTGGTTTCAATTTCTAAATACAAAAGTACTTCAAACAGCGTTGAAAATTTGAATAATATAAATGACCTAAATAGAGCGATTTATTTCTGTTTAGTGTTCATGATTTTATCAAAAGCTTTTTCTATTCACGTATTTTCAAGCATAGTGAAAAATATAAAGCATAATAGAACGGACAAAAAAAGAAAAAGATCAAAGTTGGTCGTTGATTTGTCACCGGTCGCACTGTTCTAACCCTAAACCTAATATCCATTTATACTACAGTCACAAACGATTCCAATATTGTTTTTTGGCCAGTAAAGGAGTTTAATAAGCAGCCTTTGATATCAAGTTGGAATTCGGAAGTATTTTTCTACATAGATTTGCAAGACGTATTTCATATTCAATGGCAAATGTTGTTATGCCTTTTATATATCACCAGTTATATTGAAGAAAAAAATTGTATCTGTTTATAAAGATTAACTTTACAAATGTATATTGCGTATATGAAGAATTATTGAAAGTGACTGTGTAATTTATAACAAACTTAAGTCAAAATAATTATCATACTCTTACTGGATTTTATTTGTTTTTGATGTTTCTTAATTTTTCTTAAAGTAGTTGGATGAAAGCTATACGTAATGTATGAGCCTTATCATCCATTCTCTAACTTCCCCAACATTGGGTGCTTTTTTTTAAATGTTTTAAGAAAATTAATTTCACATCCCAGATAATAGACTAATTTTATCTGATTCCTAACGATGGTTGTCTATTTAAACACCCCTCTGTAACAGACCCAGCGAGATTGAAATTCCAACTGGGTTTTTAGAACAATTTTAGTGGGTTAGACAATGTTTTCGCTGGGTTGACACAGACTCTTCTTTATTGATCTTGACTTCGCGTACTAGTTCCACGTAAGCAAGACTTAAAATATAGTAAATGTGCTGGGTACTCAGCTTTCGCACTGGGGAAGGTAAAAAAGCGTCTGGGTCAATTCAGAAAACTCGCTGGGTTCTGGGGAGGCTAAAAATCCGCTGGGTAGGGGCAAAATTTCCACTGGGTCGGGTATCGCTGGGTCTGTAAGTGGGGTGTTAGCTTCTGATACTCTATGATGGGTGGATCTCAGGTGACAAAACTGTTTACATTTTGCCTCATTAGCATAAATTTAACTTATAGTTTAAAACAAAACAAGTCAATATTTCAACAGAGCATAGCACAGTTAGTATTTAGCGAAAATTTCAGGTTGACATATGGAATGAGCTTTGAGAAATGAAGGTTCAATATAGTGATTATATATAAGGCTGGGTGACAAAAGTTGCCTTTAGCCCTGCATGCATACATTCGGTGCAGTTTTGAAGTTTTAAAGTCTCGTTACTCTGAAACTATTCTATTTATCAAGCTGAAAATTTAAAGCGTTGATATAATTTTATGTCATATGCTAAGGAAACAAAATGTAAACAATGAAGTTAACCTGTTAAATCACTTTTTAAACTACTTGTGGACGCTTGTGTTTTTTGCTTGCTATCTTAAAATCTATCTTTGTGGTTCTGCTAAGCAAGGGTATATCAGCTTCAGGATTTTCAGTGCTATTTTGAAGGCTCAGAAAGCTTCAAATCATAAACGATCCTTAAATAGCGTAGAAATTTGTTATAGTTATTGAAAGTCAAATGTGTATGGACTGTATGCCTCTTTAGTTTAGAGACGAAGACAAAATGATCTCTTTGCATTGGTTTTCAAGTTTTTAGCGTTTAAACCAAATTCTTTAAGTTAAGTGAATTTATTTTAGAACTGCTAACAACCATTCGCTCATAAATAATTATTTGTATATAAAACATGTTGTTAACTTCTGTTTTCTTAGTTCTAATTTTGTCTTTTAAAATTAAAACAGTACCACCCTGTGAAAGCCTAGAAGAGAGATCCACTATATCTGTTGAGAACTGATGTATACTGAATGGCTTAAACTTTCTTAAAACTTTAAATTTAGTTAGTCGATATTTTAGCACAAAGCTAAATGCAGTCTTGGGTAACAAAATACAGATACCCTTTATTTACTGTGTTTGTGGCTGACAGAAACACAACAAGCTGTTCAGTTGGTCTAAATGGTTTTACAGTAATTCTGTAATTTAAAATTTCTGAACTGCCCAAAAGGATGGAACTCCTGACTGTTCGTGGCTTTGTATGCGTGTTTTCCTTCACTGGTGTAACTGCGGTGTATTAGAATTTGCTTATAGTTTTGTCACCCTTAATTCCATTTTACTATATGGCTGTTTAATATGTTTCCTTGGTTGAAGATGTTATGTTAATGCTGGATATTAGCGATGGAGATTTCGTCAAAGATTTGCAACATTAAAAGGTACAGTTTGTTAGTGTCGACCGCTTTTCATGCAAATCTTCCACTTAAATGCTAATTACTGTTTTTTTTTGTAAAAAAACAAAGAAAATAATAAGCTAACAATACCGGTGCCATGCATTCGCAGTCATGAATGAAATCAAACATGATATTTCAAAATATTTTAAATATTATCTTCACCACGCCAAAGTAACTAAAATTGAAAACAAAGAAATAAAAAGAGCAACAATAGCAACGGAAAGACTTTCTTGAACTTTACGCTCTTGTTTAAATTTCAATTCATCAATTTGGCATGTTGTCTTCTCATCCTTTTCAAACCTTTGTTGTTCTAAATGTTCTTTCATTTGCTGTGTGACGTACTGCTCCAGCGAATTTCTTTCCTCGTCAAACTTTTGAGTCAGATGAGCAAGCTCTGCTCTGAACTTTTTCTCCATCTTAATAATTTCCAGTGTAAGGAGCCGCTCTTGTCTGCTCCTTTCTTCTCGTAGGTTTTCTGCTAGCTCAAGTTGCTTAACATTAAACAGTTTCATCAGTTCTTGTTTGTGCAACTCCAATTGATCCTTCGGTTCTTGTTTGTGCAACTCTAATTGATCCTTCGAAGACTTCTCCAAATCGGCATCCATGTTTGTCTTCACTTGTTGATTTACAGCTAACTCTGTCTTATCTTCCTTGTCTTCGTCCAGCTGCAAAATATTTTCAAGCTTGTAATTTGACAGGTGGTCTAAGCTGGAGCTCTTCCATTTTTTCCTCTGACAGTCTGTTTCATCTTCATTTGTGTATTTGTGCTTTATATTCGATTCCTTTGTTCGTGTCTCGAATGAAGAACCAAACGATTTGACATTCTCGGCTTGTGTTTCCGAATCATCAAACTCAAACCTGATGTTATCAACTCGAGTCGCTGTAGTTATTGCTTTTTGACGATTGCTTGGAATAGGAATAAATGATTGGATTTTTCGGGTTCTAAGTGTATCTTCCATTGTTACTAAATGGATCTTGCTTGATCCACGTATGGAAACTTGCACACAGTTATGGTACTGGAGTTTCGAATGCAATGAAATAATGACACAAATACGATTGTTAAAACTGCTTTCTAACGCTTGCCGTATGTTTCCAAGGCGATCTAAAAGTGCCGAAAGAATTCTGAGCTGAGTTGTCGTTCTAAACGCTTAATCAATCCGACTCAGACGCAAAACATTAAATACATTTTGTTTGGGATAGTTGTGCTAAACATGTACAAAAATATTTCCTTGCTACTTGGGTACCTGTTTGTTTTGTCAATCGTGGTTACATTTATGATGGGATTGTTTGATGACAGTTTTACTTGAAATCAAGGGTTTCTGAATATAATATAGTGTAAATGACTCAAAAAAGAAAGCGAGTCAAAGCTAGAAATTGTAAGTACACGCACATGCGTGCAAGTATCAAGTACTTACAGCCACTAAAATGGACTTTAGTCAAGATTGGTAGCGTCCATTACCCAGGAAAATCTATCTTAAATACTGATGAGCCTAAATCAGTTAGCAACCATGAACAGGTGCTTCGCCCTTATTAGGTCTCATCAGCATAGCAGAGCTATAATACATGCTAAGGATAAGAAATAAAGCCTAAGATAGAGGGAATACTAAGACCTTGCATCCCTAATATGGACGCTAATGAGTCCTCGTTGAAACAGGTATTACCCCCTTAAAACTACCAAAAATATAAGTGCTATGGAATGTTAAAAGCCACGAACAGTTTTTTTTGGCCCCATCAGCATTGCATAGCTAACAAACAGGCCAGGTTCTCCCACACGAGATTATTTATAGTAGGTATTAATACCCAGTACCCACGCGAAATTAGTGCCCATATTTGTGGCTCAAGTAATAAAAACTACAATGGTTTTAGTACCTATACTTGTGGTTAACATTAAAAACACATTTAATAAATATTACGTTCTTACTATCCTTCGTAAGCCATAAAAGTTTTAAAGGTTTGAAGTATCGAAAACCTCAATAGGTTATCGGACCATTAAAGCGTCTATCTGTTCATGCCTTTAAAAAGGAAGATGTTATACTTCTTAGTGTTTTGACAAAGATGCAAAATGAAAATAGGGTTTGTTAACACGGACACAACTTTTAAACTCCATTTATATAGTCTTGACACGGTACTGGGATATATTTATTCAGTAGACCGTACAAAATCTACGACTTGCACAATACTTTGTATGGCAAACTAAGTTTTTAAAGCTGGCCGCGCCCATACTAAGTATCTAGAAACGTTGTGTAACTAGGAGTTTTCAAACCCTTGGACATAAACGCACCTTTTTGTTGCTTGGTACAAATGTTAGTAAGCTGCCAAAACAGTTTTACATTATCTACATGGTATTAGAATATGCTGGCAATCGCTAAAACAGTAATAAAGTATGGCAGTTTGAAGGAAATGTGCTTTGGTGTTATACTGAATTGCTTATCTTTAAGCCCCCATTTAATACACTAATCACACACGAGATATCTTGGCTCAATTAAAGTAAATCTGATTGATGTCGTCAGAAGATGAGAGTTAGATAGGGTTAAGTTGTTTAGATAGATGGCTTACTAGTTTTTTGTTTGCCCAAACACCTCTTACCTCTGCCCTTAGGTTTGGTTCGTCCAAACACCTCTCATCCCTACGCTTAGGTTTGGTTTGACCAAACACCTCTTACCCCTACCCTTAGGTTTGGTTCGCCCAAACACCTCTTATCCCTAACCTTAGGTTTGGTTTTAGCCTAGAACGTTTACTAAGAGCTACTGGTGCTACAACAAGTAGCAAATTTCAAAAACAGTTTTTACTTATAATATCTAATAGAAAGTGGCATTGGTATGAAAGTTAAAGTTAGAACGTATTTTCTACCAATATTAAAAATTTCCATGCACTCAGAATTGATCAAACTGTGTAATCTTGTATTGCACTTCTAACTGATTTTATTTTATATTTCTATACAGTAAGGAAAAATCTCGAAAAACTATTTGAATTGTGTTTTTCAGAACAGGTAGATTGCAGGTGCGCATTTAAATGATTGGTCAACAAATTAAAGTTGTTAATAATGGGTGTCAGCGTTAAAATACTATGAATAAAAAATAAAGATTTATGGAAGTTTGTTAATGTACCATTTATTACCCTTTTTGCGAGTAATTAAAGACAAAAATAAAAAGAACTCTGCAGCGCACTTATGAGACTGCTAGTTCCATGACGTATAAAACCAAACAGTGTGTTGCCACAAGTTGAGGTTAATTTGAACTAATGATTTATTTAATAATCTAGAAATCTGAATTTGTTAATTGCAACCGATTCCATAATGTATTTAATAGAGTTAGTAAGTACAGAGCTCTCAGCTTACTTCAAATTACGTCTTGATGTAAGTATCTTAGCTAACAGAGTTCACAATTGGGTTCGGTTAATAGAAGAATAAAGGTAAGATTTACAACAATTATTTTTTTATCCGCAAACATTGCGTATACATGTATCCCACTTTGTCCATTTTAATGCTTAAAAAACCTTCACCTCCATAGTTTCTGCCTGTTTCTTGAATTTTAGTTCGCATTCAGAAGTTTTATAATTTTTGATTGTTTATACGACAAAACAGTGTGTTGCTGTTATTATCCAATGTTGATTCAATTTTTTTTTTGGAATTATGCTTGGCGTAACGGAAAAACACTGTCTCTCATTGAAGACGGTATACAAAGAAAGATTCTATTTTTAACAGTATGTTAAATTTTATGAGAGCCACACACAGATCAGTATGACAATACATACTCATTAAATGACATCAGCTCCAAACATGCACACAGCTTACGTGTAAGAGCAAATTCTTTAGGTTTTGATTCATTTTAGTCACTGAACCAAAAAAAAACTATATTTATATTTGTTTGCTGGCACTTGTGCCATTTGGATAATTCTTATCACAAATATTTTTCCAGCTTCAGATTCAAATATGGTGACTGGTCTTCTTGGAAGATCTGACTTGTTTCACAAATAAGGTATAATATCTTTATGATAAATAATTTCAATAGACTTTATCTTTACTGAAAACAGCAATTTTTATGATAAACGGATACAAAATCACCATGGACTTTGTTTTTCTAGAAAAAGTTAAAAAGTTACTAGTCAAAGATTTGAGTTCCGAAACCCTCTCAAACTCTGTCACACTGTAACGAAGAACTGTTTTTTCAACGGGGGCGTTTTAAGCTCACATTTTATGGTAAAGATCAACCAATGGTGTGGTTTTATATTATGCCTGCAAGAGAAGATGAATAAAGGGCAACATGGTCCTGTCAATGTTTGATGACGTATGTTAATAGTAATAGACCTTAATAACTTTATTAATATTGAAAATTTATTTCCTTCCAGGGTGTTTAACGGCCATTGAACGTGGCGCCATCAAAATTGTTATATAAAACGTCTGAGGTACCTGTCGAGTTTGACCTGCCTTGTTGGAACAAAGTCAAAAATGTATGCAAATGAGCAAACGAAATTAGATAACGAAACTGCAATAATAAGTGATAAAACTAGCAACCAACAGACATTAATGTCTGACACCTCACAAACGGAAAGCCAAAGTAAGTATAGAAGATTCTACTCGTCTGAGACAACAAGTAGCAAAGCTGACAGTGCATATGGAGAGTTTGAAACAAGCTCAGAACAAGGTTTCAGTTCTAGAACGTTTACTGCCGATCAGCAAACCTCAAAGAATACTATCTCAGATCGACAGGAAGGTTGCAGTAAAAATTTATTGTTTAATTCTGAAAACAAAGAGTACGAATCATTATCAATGAGACTCGATTTTCGATCGGCGGACATTGAAGACAACGAGGAAGCTTTGAAATCTGAGTTGCTTCATATTTTCGAACGTGAACGGATAAATATGGAGCATTACTTTAAAAATCGAGTGGAAGAACTTCTTAGAAGTTTTAGGTGTAAGCAACAAGAATGGGAAGAGCGTTCAAGGGCAGAAAGAACAGAACTAGAAGATTCCATGGCTCAGGAAAAGTTTGAGATGCAAAAAAATTTTGGAGAAGAAATTGCAAAGTTGACTCGTACTTTTAACGACGAACGCTGCCAGTTAGAGGAATACTATAAAAAACAGATGAAAGAACTAAAAAACCAGCTTCGACAGGAACATCAAGAAATTAACGAAACTGTTGCGAAAGAGAAAGTCGAGTTAAAAGAAAAGCTTGAATTAGAGTATCAGGCCATGTTGAGGGTAGCATTATCCGACTCAAAACAGCTACATCATAATGAAAAGTCAGAGCTTGAGTCAGAATTCAACAGAGTTAAGCTTGATATGGAAAAACAACACAACTTAGAAATATCAGAAGTTGAAAGAAATTTTCAGACAATGAAGACGGAACAAGAACTTCAATTAAGTCAAGAAAAAACTAGAATGGACAAAGAAATTAAAGAAGAACGGGAAAAACTGGAAGATAGATTACAGCGAGAAAAAGATTTGAGACAAGAAGCTCAACGATTGCTCGAAATAGAAAAGAGCAACTCAATTCACGGTGATATGTTGCACAAACAAGAAATTGAATCACTAAAACTTGAGATTGAAAAACTAAGGTACCAGCTTGATGAACGAGACGAAAGTGTGCTGGAAATAAGGAAACTAGAAGAGAATATTCTTACCAAAGGAAAAGAAGGTCTTCCTTCTAAGCTCAGAGATGATTTTGACAAACTGCTTTCTCAGCACAAAGCGGAAATTGAAAGAAGCTCCCTAAATGATCGTGAAACACTAGAAATAAATCTAGAAAAGCGGCTGCAAACGGAACGTCAAAAGTACGAGGAGGAAAATTTCCGCAACAGAGAAAAGATTCGTGAGGAGATGTATCGCGAACATGAAAAATCGAGAGAAGAAATCAAGCGAGAACGAGAAGAATTCGAAAAAACGATAAGAAAACAATTTGATGATGACAAAGCGCAGCTAGTGGAGCAGATTAGAAAAGAAAAGGAGGCAGAAATCGAGCAAGTTAGAAATGAATACAGTCACCACAGTGTGAACATTCAATCACACTACACAGAGTCACGTGCATCGAACCAAGAAAACAGTACCTCATTTACTCAGCCTGACCAACTCAGTCCCCAGCATTCTATTGGTCGCTTTTCTTACTCTGCAGATGATCAAAATCCTGTTTCAATGGCTCGTGATGAGAAATACACAAATATGTGTGGCCAACACATACAGTCAGATAGAACATGTTATGACGAAGAACAACTAGGAAGTACTCTTAGTCGATTAGACGAAGGCATTTCTTTAAAGAATGATGAAAACATGGTTGTCGAAGGTACGTCTCGAAACTCTCATTATGTTGCTGCAGAGGATGAAAATTCCTTGATAGATGAAATACACAAGTTGAGAAAAGAAAACGAAGGTTTGAAAGCAAAAATTAAAGCCCTTGAAGAAAACATTGAGCTCCACAAGACTTACAAAGCAGAAGTAAAGTTAGAACTAGAAAGAGTTGAGAAGAAAAACATAGAACTACTACAGATAATAAATAAAAAAGAAAATAACGGCGACAGATCTCCATTATTTTATGCCGAATTAAAAAATGGCGGCAATAAACAACATTTAGGTGAATATAATTTTCAAATTTCAGAAAGGAAAGCTCGGGAAGCTGAAATGAAACTGAAAGAGTGTGAAAAGCGAGCAAAGGAAGCGGAAGAAAAAGTTCACGAGCTTCAAATGAAGCTAAGAAAGAAGGACGAAGAAAGAAAAGATTATAAGGAACATAATCATAGCCACAGGCATCGTAATGGTGTTGTGCTAAAAGGGGTTGTAGACATGGATTCTGATTGTAGATCTAGAAAAAAACTTCAGAGAATGTCGGAAAAAGACAAAGAAAAAATTCTTATTGCTTTTATAAAGGGTGACATTAGGAAAGTTCAGCAACATTCTGACATAGAGGTGAGTGAACGTTGGTTATCATCATATCAGTTTTGGGGTCGCAGTATTTGTAAATTACTATATGATATTCCGTTAAAAAGCAAATTTAACACACCAACTGAGAAAATGAGGGGACAGAGAGGGACCTTTGGAATATGTCAAATACATGAAAGTTATTTTTAGAACCGACGTCTGTTTCCGACGTCCGCATACGCCTGTATATTGCTGTTGGAAGAGACATATTACATATTCAACAACCTCCCACCCACTTCCCTATTATTATTGAAATTTTTTCTTTCACTCACCAGCTCATAACAAGACTTGGCTTTGTGCGGACGTCTCAGGAAACAGATTCCCGCGGCAGAGCCAATCTATAAATAACTTTAGTGGAATTGACATATCCCGGCCAACGCCCTCAAAGTCCATCTCTGTCCCCTCATTTTCTCTTGAACACACTGATAACTATTCCGGTATGCAAACGAGACATAACACAAGAGGAACATGCACAGAATTGATTTGAATGCTGAAGAAAAGTTTAAGCAACAAAATCAAAATAGAAACAATTTTTGGCGTTTCAGTCGCTTTGAACCTAGATAAACGCCTTTTATTTATCTAGGCTGTAATCTAAAAAAAAATTTAACTTCATAACTTTTTCATAAGTAAAAAGTCTAAAACAAGATGCGCTATTTCAGGGGTCGTGGAGCAGGGAGGGGGGGGGCAACGAGGGCAATTGCCCCCTCCCCCACTTTTTCCCCTGACTTTAACTATTTTTAGTTCGCTTTAAGATGTCCGCACTCCACCTCAAAAGTTTGTTCCCCCCTCCCTCCCCACTCTTAAAAACGCTCCGCGGTAATTAGTCAAGATACTGACAAGGTTCAAAGTAACCAAGATGGCACTAGTTGGACGATTTTTAATGTGCAATTATGAATCTATATGCGCCATTTGTTTTGTTTACACAAAAGATTTTGAAACTGTTTCATCCTATTTATATGCATGACATTTACATAAGCAATTGTCATAAGTGTTATACATACAGTCTCAGGAGACACAAAAAATAATAAACGTAGCATTTATGTTGAAGTTCCTAATAAAAAAAAAAATTAATTTGTTTAAGGTACGCAAAAATGGCTGCTATGACGTTAGGTGAAAATATTTTACAACGCACGAAAATGTCCAAGTGATGCATTTCAAATTTTTTGAGTATAACAAAAGAGAAGGGAAAAAAAACACAGTACGAAAATAATTTCATATCAAAAGTATTTCAGAAATATTTTGGTTTTGAATTGAAGCAACTATAAATGATTAGACCTTTATTTTCGTACAATCGTTTAAAACTCTAAATTTTCTTGACTTATAATGATATTCCTGGCCAAAATGCTACGGGTACTTGATTTGAAGTCAAAAAAAAAAAGAAAATTTGACAAATTCTCAACGAACATCAGTTATTGCTAATGCATCCTTGCACCCGTTTCTTTCGAGTACTTAAACTGCCACGAAAGATTTTGGCACTGGAAGAGACAGGTTTAATGCGTCTGTAATTATTTTTTCTTATCAATAATCCTTTTTAAATTTAATTCTTTGTAATCTAAATATAAAGTGAGGAATAAACTCTGTAAAACTTTAAGACAACGTAAATTTCAGATTAGAAGCGAGAATCTTTTCATACACTGTTTTATCTGTCATTGCTGTTTTTTTCTGTCAGTAATTAACATTTCAACTGCTATAAGAGACTTCAAGTCAAAGCAAAATGATCTTTTGAATACAACTGTTAGTGTTACTGTTTATTTAAAAAATGAAGTTGAAATGTGTTCTAATGCAATTTTTAAACTTTATTTTATACCAGTCTCTCGTGCCTCTCCGTATGGTAAACAGAATATCATTAGGAAGTAAAAACAAAGAATCTAAGTCATTGCAAAACAAGCTGAATGAAAGAAATAGAATGTTTTAGACTATTCGGCTTTTGTTACTTGCTTAAAAACGATTTGAAAAATCGCAACAGTTCAGTCGTCATGCTGTTAATTTTGTACCTAAAGTGTCTCATTTCTACCGCAGTCTGAACAACAGGGTTTCCAAAAGAGAAGAAAGAGTGACAGCAGTTGTTACAAGGTAAATGAACAGTTTGAAGGAAATACTCCTAATTTAGTCAGTGTTAGTTGGAGTGCTGCTCTGGTGCTGGTCCACCAACTGAAATCTATGTGTAATATAACGCCATGCGATTGGTTATCGCTCTAAACCATTACTCTAGCTTATAGTTAACCTGTCGTCGTTGTTGTGGCTGTCGATAAAATATTGCCTGACAACACCAAACACAAAAAAAAGGTACAAATAAACTGGGTCGTGGTCATTAGAAATCCATCAAGTTGTCTTTAAATATATATTTTTTTGTTGTTAGGAAAGACGAGAATTAACTGATATGGAGAAAGAAAAACTTTTAAAAAGTGTTAAATATCTTCAGCAGCAAGTGAAGGCGTTAGAAGACGATCATGACAGGAGTTACAAACAGGGCCTTAGTAAGGTAGGATTTTAGCTTGGAATCTTTATTAGCTAGACTCTACTCTTTCAATATTGCCTCAAAGCATTTCTATATCACCGGTCTAAATTTAACTCCTTGTTTGCTTCTCTGATAGAAAAATTAACTTTTGATTGGAAACTAGGAGCATAATTGGTTATTATGAAAAAATACGATCACAAATTCATTTCTTACTTTGCCCTAAGTATAATCGGGAAACTCAGGGAGGAAAGTCTTTCTTAGTAAGGTCATGTCAACTTTGAAATACTTTTCCATTAGAAATTAGATGCAAGGATTCTCTTCCTACTTTAAAAACTTTATCTTTCAACAACAACTTATTTTGAATCACTTTACTATCTATCTAGATTTTCCTTTTAAATAGTAATATTTTTATAAATTTGCATATCCTTTTATCTTTATCTACTTATATGATAATTTTATATTTAGATTTTATTTATTTAGTTTTGCTTATAAGGAGGGCCACAAGTTTATTAGCTTTTGCTAATATATAGTCTTACCCTCTTTAAATAAAGTGTCTATCTAGCTTTGTATAATAAGCCAAGTTATTCTCGCGTTTTGATTGGTTCTCACCTATGATCTATTAAAGTACAGACGCACGATATGACGTCACGGGAATAAAGCTTATTTTTTAGGGTGCGTTCGTTTGGGACTATTCCGGAATAGGATTACATGGATTATCATCCCTGAAAATGGTTTCAACCAATAACAGCCCAGATCAGAAAAAAACGTAGGTATTCCTATTCCGGAATAGTTCCAAACGAACGCACCCTTAATTATATAAAACAAATAGATTCCATGCCACTTTTTTGTTCTTACCACAGTTTGACGTCATTCTGTGATCTATTCGCGCTAACATGGAATCTATTTGTTAAATATACCTATCTATCTATAAATGATTCTGTAAAAGTTTATCAATTAATAATGACCACAAGTTTTTAAAACGACAGGTTGATATTTCGCACAAGGAGAACGCGGATGAAATGTATGGCTTTCTGAGCACAAATTTCCGCGAATTGCATCAAAAATTACAAACCTTAGAGCAAAGATTGCAACAGGAACGCGAAATGGTAAGTCTACTGAAACTTTTATTTAAAAAGTCAGACTATCCGCTGCCAACGCGACCTTCGTTAGTGCCCATATTAGTGTAGCTGCAAGTTATTGATACCAGTTCGTATGCACTACCTGACTTGTAATTATTATTCCAGATACATCCCACAAGCATTACGCTTTTAGTATATCCATAAAAATACTGTTTATGATTTCAAGTCTAAAATCAGAGAAACTGCAGTTTTTTAACTAGCAGCTTCAATTTTCACTTTATTTGTGCTAGCGTAAGTGATTTCTAGTGATTGACCTCTCTTGATTTAGCACTCACAATTAAAGAACATCATCTTTTACGAGTACAAAAAACAATTGATGAATCACACTTTGTTTTTCATTTTACCGTATCATAAATTCATTTCTAGAAAGTGGTTCAGGCTTCCAACGGAATGGCTCAATAAAGTATTGACACTTGAAATATTGAATTTTATTTATCTGAATAATATCTCAACTAGTCTCATATGTAGGAAATTAAGGGTCGGAAAAAGGCCCTAAACTTTTCAAATGACACTTCCAAAGAAAAGTATTACGCACCTTCCAAAGCATTTTTCACCTCTTAGATTTAAAAAAAAAAACTAATAAAGGTGCCTCTACTCTACAGGTTTCTTCGTCTTCCAAATCAAAATACCTCCTTGAAATCAAAGAGCTTCAATCACAAATTGATGAAATTGGTAGAGCTGTCAACTCGAGTGGAGGGGAAAGTCGTCTAGACTTGGAGATTCTCAGGAGAATAGAGAAAGAGCTTGTATCAATCAGCCAGCTCATCAAGGGTTTCTTATGTAGGGACATCGAGGCTTATACAGATTGCCCCTCGCATAGAAGTGACAGTTCTTCGCGGTTAATGCATTTGGAACTTGATAAACAAGAGTTAGAGTTTAAACTAAAAATGGCTAAAGATGCTATGAGCGATTATGTTGTTCGCCTGAATGAAAAGGTACGTTCACTTGGTACCTATACCTAGTTGTTTGTGTGATATCATTTGAGATCACGTCAAACATGATTATATGAAGCTATAGGGAAAACACCAACGACTACAACACTTTTTCAGGTAACAAAAAAACTTTCCAAGAAAGCCTGGCTGCTGTGATTTGCTCTGAACACCACATTGCGAAAAAGGCAGAAAACGTGGTTTTTGTACTAGATAATGATCAGACCAAAGATTTTCATTGTTTTTCTTGTTTTATTATTTTTTCTTTTATTCACCCCCGACTTTAGTTTTGTTTCTAACTTTACGCCATTTCTCTCTTTGTAAAATAAACACATCTAAGACGATTACCAGTCAACTGAATTTTCTCTAAAATCGTGTGGCGAAATCCAACAATTCATGTTCTAAGTCTATCAGCTAGATTCTGGGTCGTTAAGGCATGGTTCTAAAGTCTGGAGTCAGGATTTCCTTGCTACTAATCCATATTAAAACCAGTAGTCTAGAGATCCTTGGCTCCTTTCTCAGAAGACTGGATTGTTACAAGTAAATTTCGAGTACTCTTCTTCTGCTTTCTTTTTTACAAGCTGAAATCAAACTAAAACCCCATCTACCCTATAGATAAGTCTTTCCTTACAGTTTTAGCAAGCTTTTTAAATTCAGTGGTTGCATTCTTTGCTAGAGGTTTTCTACACGTCCCCATATCAATGAGAAGCTTTGTGATTTCTTTCCTCATCAGATAAACGATTTAGAAGGCTCGGGAAACATGTCTAAGTCTATGGTTGAAGAGTTACGGACGAGAAACAGAAATCTTAAGACAACTATCCAAGCTCTCGAGGAAGGTCAGAAAAGATCTCAACTTCAAAATGAGCAACTTCTCCAACAGAAGTGTACCCTTCAAGATATGATTGGGAAACTATGCACTGATGGTGACGTCACTTCCTGTACCTCGCTAAAGCCAAGCCCAGCACCCCACGTAGACGGAGATGTTTATTTCGGATTTTCTCCTAAGTACAGCGAGCTTAATGCCTCTCATGATATCCATTCCTGCTCGTTCTGATTATAACTGTTACTTTTTGTAAATATCAAAATCTAAGAACCTAGCATGTTTGAAAGTTGATCAAAAAAGTAGGGACGATGTTGGTATTTTCTTTGTTGTGTTTTTGTATACTTGAATAGTTGTGCCTTGCTAGAGGGTCTCAATGGGGTTAACCGTTAGCCGTAAAACGGCCAAAAAATTTAACCGTTAGGCGTAAAAATGAAAGAATTTTAACCGTTAGCCGTAAAAAATGTTAACCGTTAGGCGTAAAAAAGCCAAAAAATTTAACCGTTAGGCGTAAAAAAGCCAAAATATTAACCGTCAACCGTAAAAGTCACTACCCCATTAAGACCCTCTTGCTAGGCACTTGGAAATTTAGTGGCTGCGGTTGGTACACTGCGTCAGTATCTTGGTTCCAAAGCTTTTATTGAAGAGCATTAAAACAGGCAATAACAAAAGAAACAAAAAAAATTCTAAAAGATGCCGTTTATAAACTGAACTAAAACAATTTCAACGTAAAATGATAGAGCGAAAAATGTAGCAAATAGCAAAAGAGAAGACCTGTTTGGATTGCCTTAATGCAAGCTGTTACTGTAAAAACTTACCTATAGTTGTCTTAGCGTCATTCAAGCTACCTCATTTCATACCTGAGTTGCAAATAAAAACTTTTCCCGTACAGGTTGTTTAGTTCCACACATTTGCTGTTGAAACCTTGACCAGAACTTGCCGAATTTTTTTGTAAGTTCTAGGAAAACACATCGAGATTCGATCAATCTCAATAAAAACTCGACGGCCGGGTTTCTTAAAATCCCGATAAGAGTTTTCATAGGGCGTCCTTCCTCTTTGATACGCTAAGGTGGGTATTAGACCTAATACGACTCGGCTTCGAGCTCTTTTGAGGACGAACTGGAAACTTTTAACGCTACTGAGAATAATGGAACCACCCTACATTTGAACTCCCACCAGTGGAACCACAACATTTGAACAACAGGAAAACTATTTCAGGCTGTCAAGTGTAAATAAAGTAAAAGAGGTGCATGCGAGTTCGAAATAAAGATTTACTTTTTTATCTTTTAAGGGGCATAGTCACGGTTCTGCGCATGATCGAAATTTGAGCCGAGATATAACAACGGCTTTGTTGTTCGTCCAATCAAAATCGCCCAGCGAGTTCTGTTGACGTTCTTCTGTGCATCAGGATGGTTTGACACCGCGAAAAGTGTTTCGATCAAAACCTTGTGTAAAGAAGATTTGCAGACCATAGCATAGACA